>JABFOV010003077.1:0-17543 GCA_022817685.1 Aradophagus sp. ZL-2020 | reverse complement strand
GTGTGTGTGATAAGAGCAAGGAGACACACCAGGCCTCCACAGGAGTAACGGCGGGGAGGTCGGGAGGGTTAAAGGAGAAGGGGATAAAAACAGGCGGTCATTTTTCGGGCACTGGAAGAAATCGCGGCGCGCGGGGCATTTGGCAACGGGGAAAAACCCGGGAACCCGAATGGGTAAGAACTTTTTAGGGGTTCCGTTTCGGGGGGTAATTTTTTAAATTCGAGTCTTTCAGTCTCTCCACTCCCCCCCCCCCCCTCTTTTTTGTTCTAATGCTAACTTTTATCATAAGGTTAATTAACTTTTCGTCCACATTTTTACATCGTCGAGAAGTTATTAAATCTGAACCGACAAGATTTATATTTCATCCGCGCGCTACACGCGCCGACTCGATAGTCCTTTATTTATATTTCAAGATAAGCTTCCTTTTTTTTTTCAAACGGTCCGTCGTTTCAGAAAAAATTTAATTAAAATTTATTCGCGCGCGCGGTAAAAGGGAGAAAAAAGATTGGAGAAAAAAAGAGAGAGGCGAAAGATAAGCGAACACTTGCGCCGCTGCAAATTTCGCGGCTCGACATTATTATTTTATTCATTAAACGTCTTTGTGAAGTCTGTTGTATTAAAATTACCACTATTTTGCCAAGAACTCAAAGACAAGCTATGGGATGAAACAAAAATGAATTAACGTATAATTAAATAACTATGATACGACAAAATTCAAATTGTTTCGTTTTAAATATGTCTCGCGAAAAATAACTGCAATTATATTATTTAAATAGAAACGATCGAACACGAATAAGAGTACTTTCTTTATAAAACTGCCTATAATTAAATTTCATACATTTCTATACGATCGTGCATGATCTAAAATTAATTAAATTTTTGCAAGTTTTTTTTTTATATCATGTAATATACCACGATATTTTACTGTTTCATAAAATTGTATACAACTTAAAATCTCTTACTTTGCACGACTGTATACATTGAACAATTTACAACCATTCGGTAAGGTTTTACATAATACAAAATATATTACAGCTGTACTATTATATTGGAACGTATTACGCATTTGTTCGACTTAATATAATATGAAACTTTTCATCTCTTTTTTTTCGAACACCACGTTCATACGAAAATCCTTACACGTAAGTTCCAGCCGAATTTATTTACTCTGCACAACACCTCGACTTCCGTGTACGAACGACGAGAGCCCGCGAGCCGGAAAAAGGACGACAGCCAGCCCCCTTCCTCGGGACACGCCTTCGAACCGTCAAACGGCATCTCGGTCGTTTTCGCGCGGCGAAATTGAATGCAGCGGCCGATCGAACGGACCCTCTAATTGCCCGTAACGACTCCTCTTGTTGTATGTTAATTCGCCGAATTGTTTGCCCATCGCGCCCACTCGTGTCTGTCATCGCGATCCGAGCTTTCGACCGTCACGTTTTTGCGCGCCTCGCCGGACTTTACGGCGTTTGTATAGAGGGCTAATTAGTATTTATAACGAGGGCTCGAACTTGCCTCCGACTTGCGCAGGGGAGAATCGAAAAGGTGCTCTGTTTCTGGCTGTGGTTTGACCCCGCGTTCGGGGGGCCGAGGGAGAGGGGGGGGGGGGCAGTCGAGAGAGAACGTCCTAGAGTCGACGAAGATGGAGGGAAAAGAACGAGCGAGAGAAAGAAAGAATATATGCGAGTCCCTCGGCGGCGAGGAGACGTGCCACGATTTCAAATAACGCGCTCCTTTTCATTTTTGTTTTCCTTTCTTTTTTTCCTTTTCTGCGATACTTTATAGTCTTTTTTTTCTACCCGATCGAACGCCCACTGCCATGCTTCGCTACCTAAAATGCTCATTGGTTGGAATAACCGAAATGAGATTAGTCGTTCGTTTTTGAAATTAATATAATTAGAAGGTGAAATATTAGTAAAATGTTTTTAATTATATTGTAGGCTTGTTTATTATGTGCGGAAAACTTCAGGTTACTGAAATTATTTTACATTAAGTTTAATTAAATATATTATTTAATTTCTGTTGATTAAATTATTAATGTAGTAAGCATTATTAAAAACTACCATTATCTTTCAATAGTAAATGTAACTTAATTTTTTTTTCTTTCGGTAATCTTTTTTGTTGTACTTTGTTCTCGTTTCAAATTGAGAAAAGCAAATAAAAATAATCGAAAGTCTTACAACTTTGTGGATAATTTGTAAAAGGCATATTTGGAAATGTTGATGCTCCAGTTTCTCAAAAGCATCTGTATAAACCATAAAACACTGGCAAAAAAGAGGAAAAAACAGGAAAAGAAGCAGCACGAAATAACAAGCACCGAAATGCACGTAAACGTTTAAAGCCAAATTTATTCCATAAACCCACGACATGGTTCAGGATACCGTTGCGAACTGAATTCATTTTGACGGTCGGTAATGAATAATACAATGTTCAAATTGCAATTATAAATGTCAGGCACACTTCTTCGGACAACGTGTATCGACGTATAATGAGTCGGCCGTACGTGCGTTATTTTACCGTCTCCGGCCCGGAATTATGCATAATTCATTTTCGTGCAATTTCATTCTCTTTATTTAAATCCGTTGCGCGCGACGCGTGAATCATTGGCCAATGCGCGAATGTCATTTATGGCGCGTCAAGGAAACATTTTTATCCAACTTCGAGATGGACGTCGGAACGTAAATTTTGCAACGAATGAGATGGCCATTATTTAAATAATGAAAATAATAATAATAAAAAAAATTGCCAAGCTATCGCGAAGGGTAGTAAACAGAGAAAAATACCGGCTTTACGTTGATTTTGGGTCATAAAAAACGATCGAAGCAGCAATGAATTACGAGCCGATTTTTTCGGGTTCGATTACATCAAGAAAATGTTTGGTATTTGTTTTTATTGTTGGAAAAATGACAAATTTGCAGAAAAAGTGTAATTGAAACGCTATAGTTTTTACGTTCAATTGTAAGTTGACAAGCGAATTTGATATTGAAAAGTTGTCGTGTTTTTCTTTTGAGTCGTTGAAGTTTGTTGCGTAAAAAACTTTTAAACTGTTTATAATTTAGAAATTAATTTTGAAAGTAATAAAACCGATATTCTATTTTTATTGCCTTTTTTTCGTTTTATTACTCACATTATGCCAACTATTTTGAACTTCAAAGTTATATCATATTTAATACCAATGTATTAAAATTATAAGATATTAAAATGTGAATGCTTGAAATTTAACGTCGATGTAAAAAGTGTACAAAATAACTACGGTATTTCTTAAGGATAATAAAAAAGTTTCGTCAAAAACTTGCATTCAGGACAAATATGAATAAAACATGCACTGAAATTGAATACATTTTGTTCGGTTTAACCGCAGCCTCTTCCTGGGTGTAAATTTTGCCATGAAATATGGCAAAGTGATTCTCGGTCGACGAATTTAAAAATATCCTCAACATCTTTACGTTTGAAAATCACGACTTAAGGAATTTTCAAGATCCCAACGAAAATACAATTCCTGCCTCAATTTTGGTAAACTTGCAAACAAATTCAAGCCTAAAAATACATTCAAACAAAATTATTTCCCTTCAATATAAAAAAGCAATCAATCTGTTTTCGCAACCCAGACGTCATTTTCCTTTTCGTCAATGACGTACCCCTTCTCCTCGTAACTTTTTGATTACAGTATCCACAATCTCCTCGAGTTCGATCATTCGAACGAGCCTGTGTTATTCCCCTAGTGCGTTCTCCTCTGCAAGTGAATAACGCAGCGAACAAAAAAAAAAGGAGAAGAAAAAAAAACCTTACTACTCACCCTACACCACCTATTAAAAAAGAATATACATATAAAAATTAAAAAAAAAAAAAAAAAAAAAGAAGACAAAATTACCTCTCACCCCACTTGTTCCATTTAATCTCTTTTTTTCCCAGGAAAAAAGGCCCGCTTTCGTGCGGCACGGTTCTCGAGAGAATGCCTTCGAACAACGCCGAGCGCTATATTAGTGTCATCAATCGTGGCGCGCGGGCGAGGGGCGACGCGTCGCCCGGGGCGCCACTTTGACTAATTGTAATTCATTTCATTGAGAATTACGATTCATTTGCGTAATTAGTCGGCCATTTTTCCCGCCGCTACGTCTTAATTACGTTTAATCGAAAGTCCCCGGCCGCGTCCTTCTCTATCCCGGTTCCTCGTCCTTCCACGCCTCGCGTCGATCGAATTCGGCCGGGCCGCTCGAGGCCGCGAGCCTAAGTGAAATATTTTGTACGCGGACGAACGAACCCGGGAGCTTCCACTTTCGCTTTGTTGGCGAACTTGGGCGCAGTACTTTGCCCCCGTCGCGAAACAACTTGGCCGTAAGTTGTTTCGCGGACGTAAACTCGCTCGCAAAGTTCAACCGAAGACGCGGTCGAAGAAACGCCGCTGATTGCCTGGCAATCGCGAGGCTTTTTCTTCGCAACCGCTCGCGCATAATTGCCGCTTTTCGCCGCGACCATTCAATTTCAATTTCACGTTTATTATGGCCAGTCGGAAAGTATTCGCGTTGGGTGTGGTCGACGCATTTTCGTATCGGGTGTTATGTATAACTTTTAAATAAAAAATAGTAAACTACGATGAAATAAAATTAAATAATACATGTGCCTGAATTTCGCCACGTGGCGAATTGCCACTCGTTTTTCACTTAAAAAATTTTCTATGTTCAACAATTGAAATCGACAAATACAACAATAAACAAAGTGAAAAATATAAATTAACACAAAAAATTGTCGATTTCAATTTTTAAACTTAGAACATTTTCTAAGTCCAATATGTGTGGCCACGTGGCAAATTCCAAGCTCATAATTAATACAGTAAAATATCGTAAACAAGAGTATGCAAAAAAAATTAAAAAAGAGAAATTGTTGTGTATTGGACAAATTTCGTTTCGGGCTTAATCTGGTTTTTTTTTTGCACTAATCATTATAGTCGAACATTTATTATCCCATTAGTAATTTGATTACACAACGAACTTGCTAATACAAGATTTTTCTTGTAATACATTGTAATTTGAATATGTGAATGTAGGCATATGACGACTTCCGGAAAAAAGTTGTTCTTAATGATTCCATATATGCATGTCAGCATATATGGAATCTCAACGCATGTATTTTATGTAACCTATATGGAAACGTATATGGTTTAATTAAAAGTGTAAGAAAGAATAAAAACTTACGAAATTGTTCCTCTGTTGAATGCTCGTAAAATAATAACAGCACACGCACTTCCGATACCGAAATAAATGGATACGTTCAAAAAACTTTCACGCACGCATAATTAATTTAAACGCGAACTTACCACCTCGATGGTTGTCGGTTAATGACTGATAAGAAGAAAAAGATAACAAGAATTTGATGGCCTCATGCATTTACATTCTTCGATAATATACGAAATGTATATTATGAAATGTATAATGTATTATTAAAAAAGGGAAGATGTTTTGTCGTACGTTTGTAAATGATTTAATTAAAAATATTTATAAATTTTACTTTTGTTTGTTTTTTTTTTTTTTTATTAATGATATGATCAATGGTGATAATAATTTACGCAATATAACCATTGATAAATAATATATAAGTGCATGTGTTTGAAATTTTTGTTTCCATGTTAAAGTATATCTAACGATTTTAACGTTTCTTAAATATGTGCCAACAAACAAACTTTTATTCAGATTTTTGAATCGCCAAAAGCTACCTTTTCTATGGAAGTCCTCATGTGTATGAAGGTATTTTGTGAACATACGTGGATATATGGGTAGGGACGGATATACGAACGTGAATATGTGTACGTGGGAATGTAAAAGTATGTATATCGATGTCTTCGCAAACACAGATATGTATGCGAATGTCGATGCTTGTATTTACATCAATTCAATAAAACATTTTACCATTTTCTTTTATGTTTATCGTACTGCGAATATCTCCTTTTTTCTTCTGCATTACCGCTCTGTCGGTACACGATGCGAGTGGATCCACTTTCGCAGGAAAATAATTCGTTGCGAGAGTAAAGTAATTCTCTTTGGAATTAAAACGTTTACATTCAACGCAAAAGGACTTCAAATTGAGACTATCACCATTCATAAACGAATAACAAATTTGTTAAGAACGTACAAACGTGGAATTCGTACATTAAAGTTGGAAAAAGTCAAACGGAAAGCAAAATAGAAATTACAAACCGAAACATTTTGATTGATTATGAATCGAAATTCCATCTCGTTTATTCAACTGACATTTAACGAAATCAACGCAATTGTTGATTATTCAACATTGTAAACTTAAATAAAAAAAAAAAAAAAGAAAAGTGACTGTTGTAGTAATATCAACCACGTCGTCGGATTTGGACGGATGGAAACGAACGGCTGCTCCGTAATCGAGCAAGTATTTATCGAACCTAATACATTTGCGAGGTTGGCTGCGCGAGCGACACAGGCCGCGAAGCAATCACGGGTCGCAAGTAAATGGTGATCGCCGCGAATGCACTTGTGCGCAGAGTTGCCAATGAAGCAGCCTCATTCCTTCTGACTTAATGGCAGCCAGAGGAAACGCTTCCCTCGCTCGAGGCCGGCGTTGGATTACACATCGAACTGACATTTGCCGAGCTGATTCCCCGCGCGCGCGTTGCGCTTGTCGGTTCCAGAATATAATATCCGAATACATAATATTCGAAATAGAGCGCGCGCAAGATGTAATTACGGTGGCCCCGGCCGCGGACCGCAACGTTATCCCCCGCGCGCGTTTTGTTTCGTTGGCTTTCAACTTTTAATCGAATTGCCGCGTTAATTAATATTAAATCGTAATTTGATAACCGATTGTTACGATGTTCGAGTTCCAGCGCGTAAATGTAACGTCGTTGAGAGGAAACGAATTTGCTTTTCAGCTATTCGTGAAAGAACATTTTTTGTTGGAATAAAACAATTAGTATTGTTAAATGCATTAAATTAAAAAAGAGAAGGACGAATTTTACGAGAAGTTTACTGTTTGAATAGTATTTAAGATCTATTCAAAGTACGTTGAACATATGTAGTGTACAAATACAAAATTTGAGTATAAAAAGATATAAAACTATTGTTTTATATCCTACACAATTTTTTGTTTAAACACTCAAGATGTCTGGTTTACGTTCGATACAAGAGTGGAATTTAGATACATATTTTTCGAGTACGAAAACTTTGTGAAAACAGAAAATTGAATAAAAAAATACCTGCATACTTTTTTTAGCTATTTAAAAACGTACTGATACTTTACTTCATATAAAATGAACGAAAATCGAATTAAATCCGCGCTGAAGAATGCACGGGTAACGAAACAGCGAAATTGCGAGCACGTGACGCGTTCTTGTAATGACGACATCGCCGAATAATGACATTGCGAAGGTACGCTCGTTATTAAATATTAAAATTGAATTGCCGTCGAGTGTGCACTCATAACTCGACACAATTGCCTGGTAATTGCGCTTTAAAACGACGCCATTTTTGTCCTTATACCCGCGTAACTTGACCAACTTGATAAACCCCTCGAAACTGAATTATTAGTTTCACATTAATCAACTTTGCGCATTCGGCGCGAAAATCTGATCACTATTTTATTGTGTGAAAATAAACTGCAAATGAGAAATCAATGGTGGATAATGAGCCCGGAATTACGTGGTAATGATGTAAAGATCGGTTACTACGCGACCGCGAAATTTGAATTCAGGAAATTCAGTGGCAAAATTTGCAAATCGACTATTATAATGCAATATTATACAAGGTGGAAGATAAAAGTTTCTTTTTTAACAAAAACCAGTTTTGTGCATGTTACATTTAGAATCGTGAAACTTACAATTCATTTCATACTATTTCATGTACTTTTGTGCGCGTGATTCGTAATGATTTAAAGTAGAATTGCAAATTCTGCGAAACGTATAGAAAATTCCTTGAGTCATATTATACGTGAAAATAGTAAACATTTGCGTGTCAATATGTATAATATAACAATTGCGTGCCGTAAAAATTATGATATTTTACGTAGTGTAAATTGATATATTAAATTGAAAGTTCTATAATATTTAATGTGAGTTTTAATGTCATTTTTACAATTTTAAATCCTCAGTGTAATCTTGGTTTTACTCTTTGTTTTTAAAGTAATTCGCTGATGTGAATTGAAAAAAAAGTGTTATCTGCGAGGAATACGCAATGGGAATACATGTCGAAACAAACTAATCGGAAATGATCCTACGAAATCAAGCCGCGTTTTGAATCTGTAACGACTTTTTACATGCAGAAACATATGAAATGGAACAATCATGTAATATGGTTGACCGCAGTGCACCCACGCACGTTGAAACGCGCAAAATTTTCTGTTTTAACGATATTAACTCGTCGAGTATCGCAGATCATTCGTTGCTATATTTTCAATTGATTAACTGACGCGCCGGAAAATGCATATCGAGATTATCATATCATGAAATCGACAACTCGAATTACAGGTTTTACAATTCATATCGCTCGAATTATTTTTTCGACAATTTACCGATATGCTTTTGTATTAAAAAATTGAGCTCTACTTTGTAATAAGGAGTTTTCATTTCAAAAATATATATTTAAAAAAACGAGAATTGTGAAAAAAATTACGTTGGTGGGTGGATATTACTTTACTGTGAATTATTACAAATTACGATCAAAATGGAACGTTAAAATGATTATAAGTATCGTGATTTTAATAATTTTTTTGCACGTAAAATAAGGTGATGGTAAACGTTACTTTCGGAAAAAACCAACAATCTTTTAACACTAATTTGCTCGCAAAACAAAAGAACGTCGCGAATTTCCTACGCGTTATATCCACAATTTTCTCCACGGCCACTTTCCCCTGCAACACGTACCCTGAATAATTTATAACGGTAATTATTGCCGCGTTATAATCCTTGCGGCAAGAAAAATTAGTTACACAGCGTGGCCAGGCAAGTACGTTACTCCGCCTAGTGCCTCAAACCTTATTACCAAAATTCGATCAATCTTGCCGTTGAGTCGATCGGCCTGAACCCCACCCTTAATTACCCTCCGGATCAATCCACTTTGCCGCGAAGCGTTCCTTTGTCGTCAAACGCAGAAACAAAAGCAAAGGCAACGGGGGGAAAAAGGAGAAGGAAAAAAAGAGAAGAATGGAAGCTCGACAAAAAGGCGTGTGGGAGACGAGAAAGGGATCAAACGGAGAGCGGGCCGCCCGCGGCGGCGTTTTAATTGACACCGAGTAACAATATTAACCCGAGCCCGGCGGTCGATGATTTGTCTTGGAAGAGTTATAACCGCGGCGGCGCGATAACTCGGCGACTGCGACGCCATAATAAACCACTGAAAATTCAAACGGTGGTCGTTTATTGCAACCATTTATTGTCGATGCGCGATTACGCGGCGAAACATAATGGACGAGTGGTAAGTAGACGAGAAAAAAAAAGGGGGGGGGGGTGGTACAATAATCAGGATCACTATTATCCGGCACATTGTATCTACGAATTGATATGTCATTAATATCGATTACACAGCCTGCTACGAAGTTCCTCGGTACGAACGAGACCGGGAACGATAGATAGGTGAAGAGAGAAAGCTTGCGGTAAAAGAAGATGGGAAAAAAGATAGATGTAGTTGGGAAAAGAGGGGTATATGAAGAGTGTATGGGTAGGATGAGGGAATAGGATGGAGGTAGGTAGAAAGAGTGTTGCTAATAGAAGAGGATGGATGGATGATGGTAGGAAAAGGAAAGACCGTAGGTAGCTATAGGATAGAAAGGGATGAAGATAGGTGGAAAGAGAACTGAAGTTAGAAGAGGATAGACAGATGATGGTAGAAAGAGGAAGGGCATTAGGTAGTTGTACGGTAGAAAGGGATGAAGATAAATGGAAGCAAAGCTGGTAGTAGAAGAGGATGGGTAGAGAGTAAGAGAGAAAGAAAGAGAAGTGAATATGGGAGGGAATGAGATGGAGGGAGGCTGAAAGAGAGCTGGTGGTAGAAGAGGATGGACAGATGATGGTAGAGAAAGAGGGAGTATAACCGGGTATATCGGAGCGAATGAGATGGAAACAGACGAAGAGGAGTGGATTGATGCTTGCGGAATGAGGGAGAGCGTCGGGGCGTTGAACAAGGATGGATGGATATGCGGCAGCCAGTCATATCCCCCGGGAAGTTCGCAACTTGACGAGAAACATGTTTGACACGGTCTACCTATATAGCTCGTTCACGACGGACAGCTCTTTCAAAGATACGAACAATTTGGAATGACACAGAAACATATCGTGCCACGCCGGCGAGCACTTTTCCTCCCCCTAGCTCTCTCTGTCCCCATCCTTTTTCCTCTTTGTCTCCCTTTTTATTCGACTGTTTTTTCCTTCAATTAGATGATTCGCTCTGAAAGTGGACGACGATCTTTCACGTCCAATGGCTTCACGTGATTTCCTTTATCTGCCCGAGTTAATGCGATTCCCTTTATCATCCATCGAGCGGTCGTGTATAAGGTTATTACGGCGATTTCGCGTGTCTGAATTTTTATGTACTTTGCGATTTTTACGGCCAATGAAGTTGCGACATGCATGTAGCAGCCTTTGGATAACTTTGAGTAAAGTGAATTAATTTTCTCAAAGAGTTTTGGTTATTATATTAATTTTATTATTCTAGGTATTTCAGATTATCGTTTTAAAACTGTTATAACGTTTCGGCCTATCAAAAGTTGAAAATTCAAACAAGTCGTCACCAAATTAGTGCGCTTTATCGATTATAGATCAGCTATGATACTGTGGCTAAAAAAAAATTTCTAATCCGACTAGTCACTCACCATTTTCAATTTAATTTACTGAGGAAATAACCACGTTGAATTGACATGATTTCGTGTATAACCAACATGAATTCATGTCAGTTCAACATGACTATTTCCTTGGCGCAGAAACTGAATTTAAGACACTTGCAATAACGAATCACGTCATTCTACATTGAAATTGCACGTTCTTCCCGACTGTAACATTATAAAATTACACGTTTCGGGTCGCAACATTCACAATACATTGTATACATCTTTAACCCCCATAGAGTGTCACTTTTTCCACGTACTATATTTCATTGATATAATAAACAGCAAAGTTAGCTCAAAGAACTCGCTCATTTTATGCACGCATCTGTGAAGTTTCGGTGTCCTGCCGAGGGTCCCGAAGGGAATATAATCGTTTTCCGTATTGAAATGGCGCTTCGAGGGTAGGGGAGTGGAAAAGGAACTTTGGCATTGTCCCTATCTGCACCCTTCAAGTGCCTGATTCCAGTCTGGGGTTGAGTGTTACTTATCCTATCTGTGTTCGATTTCGACGAGCCATACACACCACTGACTACCTGTCAGGGTCCCTTTTTTACTTCCCCGACGACAGACTGGATACATCAGTCAATAACAAAATCGCTTGGCTTTACTTCGACGCGACATCCTAAACCATCTTAAACTCTTTAATCGTCAACATCGTTGACATCACGCTCTGACAAATCTTATTCCTACTTGAAGATAACTGTCGCTGTTCTTCCTGTGAAAAAGCACTTCAGTCCGAATAAAGGCGGTGTAAAATAGTTAGAAAAAGGTTCACCTTTTGCAACGAAAGCGTTTCTGGATAAAGTAAAGTAGAGGAGGTATTCAACTTTTGTTGCAACAAATACGAATTTCTGTGAATGTTTTGTATAAAGTGGAATTGAATATTCATAGTAATTTAATAAAATATTTTCAAAGCTGTGTATGAAAATAAATTTATAGACAGCTATAAAAACATTTTAATAAAAAGTTTCAAATTTCAATATAATAGTTGCATTTTGTATTGTATTTTTGATTAGATTTCTAAATTTATAAATAATATTTCAAGTTCGTCTATTGACTTATCTTAAAAATTACAAATTTTTTTCAGTAAATGAAACCCACAAATAAGTGAATATTATCATTGAAATAATTACATTATAATTTTTTAACATCATATACATGTAATATCACCGCCCAAATAAAAAAGAAGGGGAGTCACTCACAATTATAATTTTCGTCTTTAACAGAAACCAAATCTAACTGTGTCAAATTTCCAGCTAGACTCAGATTTCAAGTCAACGAGCACGTCAACCGAAATCACGCGACCAACCAATTCATTTCTGTCGAGAAATTCGAACCCTCCTCTTCCAAACTAACAAACGTAACAATTAGTTGTTTCAAGGCAACATCCGATCGATGGTACACAACGCGCAATTAAGGACCGCCCGTTTCCGCGGGGCGATCACGAAATTCAACCGAGAAAGAAGATTGCCATAATCCGAATGTACATCATCGAGAGATTTTGACGTCTTTATTGCATGAGACGAAGACAAGGAGGACAAAAAACCGCATATTATTACATGCATATATTTGAATGTAAACTACATAAAAATGTTAAATAGTAAATATCATTGAAGTTGTTTAATACTTCTAAGAACAAATAAACATTTTTAATAAATATAAAATAATTTGTATTTAAATGTGTATATTGACTTTGTATTTGAATATTTTTGGTCATAAATTCTTAATTTTGAAAAGTTAATACAACAAGAATATAAAATTTATTCAATTTGTAATCAGTTTTTTGGGTGCAAAAAAGGGTGGGGCGTATAACGTTGAGGGGGGGGGGGTCGTCGGCGCGTGACAAAGGCGTCGATCATCTCGCTCGCGATCCGTCATCTCAGTCGTGTCAAAGTTGCCGTTAACCAGTTTGAAAAGATAGCGAAAACCACTCGAAGGCGTCGTCGTGTCAAGACGAGAGAAGCGCGCCGTAATTCAAGTCGGGGCGAACGAAATCAAGTGAATAGATGGCCCCGAGTGGGAGGACAACAGCCGGGCCACGTAAAAAAGAGCGAATGGGCGCGCGCGCGAGTTATGCAAATAGATATTGTACGGAGAAAGGAGACGCGAGTGATACCACTCGGCGGGCGCTGCACACAAAAGATGAATAAAAGCGAGTATGAAAAGCGAGCCATTTTTGCGAGCTCGGGCGCATCGCCGGAAAAAAGTTGCTGGCCGAAAAATTGTTGAATTTCGGAATTTCTTCGACTTGCACGGAGGATGGCTCATTTTTACGGCGAAACGCCTCGGGTTGTACAGTGGGGTTGCGTCGCGTCGAACAGAAAAAGTACACCGAGCGAACAATATTGTAAAAAAAAAAACAGTATGTATCTCGTTGACCCAATGGAATTATTTTGTAACCTAGGTTACTAAAGTATTATCAAAAATTCGTCGCATATAGTAAGAAATATGCACCTAGAAAAATGTGCACCCGATGTGTAGATGGCGCCCCTTTATTATATAGATAGTAAATTGCAATATGCTTTTGGAAATCACTATTTGTATAGTATAATATAATTTTATCGACATAGAAACAATTCCTCAATTATTCTTGTGTTGGACCTTGATTTTTTTCGCACAAAATGATGGACATTAATGTCATTAAATTTTACAACAACAGCAATGTTTTGCAGAAAACAGTATGAAAATAAGTAAATTCATTATATCTATACTTGTGTGTATTGAAAACTTTTTGCACTGAGAAGCTACGTCAAATAAACACTTAAAAATGATGCTTTGAGACGTACAGATTCTTTTCGCTCCCGAGAGGTTTTTTATTTCCTACGTCGACAAAATATATCCTCTCACGTTAGTTTGTTTTCGTAAAAAAACAAACTACTTTACGAAAACGCTTTTCTGTTTTCAATCAAGAGAAATACACATTAAATAATAATAAACTTTCTCAAAAATAAATTGAATTTCCATATATTTTTTCAAGTCAAATTATATGATTTATTAAATATTTATAATTGAAAAGAAAAACAATAATGACGATGATAGTATTAATAATGAGAACAACGATAACGAAGAAATGTTTAGGAAATGATATCGCTTAGAAAGAGAAGCAACGAGGAAAGCGCCGACCTTAGCATAACAAGTACGTTTTATATGAACGAAGATATTATCTCCGGGTCGTTCTTTCTCCCTGATCAGCCGGGATGTAAAAAGGGAACGCGCGCCCTGCAAAAAGTCAAGTGAAATATTTCGTACCCGAAGCGGTAAAATCTCGTTTGCGCGGGGAGCAGCGGTGCGGGACGGCGAGTCCTCAATTACATTAATCAATCGCAAGTCGCGAGCGTGCTCGTTTTGCAGAAAATTTACGAGCTCGTCCGAATTAACGCGTTGTGACGATGATTGCGCGATGCAGTGCCACGACAGCGAACAATTATTAAAACATCGGTATAAAAAGACTTACGTTCGCTTTGCGCAACGACAGTTTCTTCATCCAATTATAAGTAACTTGTATTTAACTTAGAAACGGAAAGATGAGTGTTTTGTAAAAATAATGAATTCGCAAAAATAGCGTTAGGCACAAAGTTGAATATAAAGTAAAATAAAGTTTGCAATGGTTATAATACGTCCGTTTTTACTTTTTGATTATTCGAAATTGACTCGAAATGAAACAGCTCGCGTAAAAAAAAAATTGCTAAACTTTGTACCTACTTAAAAAATGACAAAAAAACGTGCTTGAAACTGAAGAAACGACAACGTTGGGAGATAAAAGACACGGTACTTTGACTGCGTCGTATTGGTAAGGTTTCTTGTCGCTTTTGAAGAACTCGCACGCGGCGAGGAATAAGAAATGGAAGCTGAGTCGCGGGGGCGGGGAGGACTCGAAAAAGTGGCAATACTATTTCCCACCTACAAATCGTGAGAGAGATCGATCGAGCGTCGTTCGCGATTACCTTCGACCTTTGACCTCGAGCCATCCATCCATTCTTTCTGCCAGTGCTCGATCTTGTCGAGAGCGAGTCGCTGCGCCTCAGATTTAGGTTCAAAGTGAAAAGCAGTGATCGCGAAGCTCCGAGACGAGCGTTCGGCGGAACCCGAGAGCCAGACCAAGCCACCGATAACGCCCTGCGGTCAATATCAAAGAGCTCTCTCAATGGAACAGCGTCTACCTCTGTCGCGCATTTCTCATCCGCACGTATACACGCATATACATACCTTCACATATACACGCGTACCCATTCATATAGTTATGCTCACGTTTTTGCGTGCAAGCTCAAATAATGTCGCCTTGATCGAAAAGAAAGAAGAATGAAACAAAAAACAATGTTAATAAAAAATGTGACACGAAAATTATAATCATCCGTCGTTTGATGTCAATCTGATATTTGGAGCTAGTTTGTTATGTATATGTATACGTAAATGGATATTCTCTAATGTTTAGATAAATGCATTTAACTGAGCGCATTCATCGAATTAATTTATTAAATTAATATCAATTATATTAATTGATATTAAGGAATATTGAAAAGTTGTAGTTTTTGAATTCAATATCTAGAGGGTAAAAATTCATGTCAATAGACGAATTAATTTCAAATCAAAACGCAAGAAAATACAAGGTAATTAAATCTAAAAGTTGTATTATTATAATAACATCTTATACTCTAGACACAACGTAATATTTTTATGATTATTAGCAGATGATAAAATCTTTATTTTGTTATTTTTGTAATCAATAACGATGGACATTAAATTTATTACGCGTGCTAATGCAGGCAATTTTATTGAACGTCTAAAAAGGAATTACTTAAATTGCATGATAAATGTTTCAATACAGTCACTATTGTCATAAATCAATCACATTGAACGTAACCTTTTCCAGCCAGTATGACTACTTTTGTTCAATATATATTCGGAATCAACGATAGTTTATCACGTGGAAAGAAACATAGAAAGAGAAATGCAAATAACAAATAAATATCGCGTTCAATAAATCAATTTTATAGCTGAATTGAAATATCACTAAAATAATTAAACAGCAAACGACGTTGCGTTTCTCTTGCAATCGTTGTTCGGGATGTTTGTGTAACGGCAAAATTACCAACACAATGTGGCCATATTTTCTCCTCCGACCGTACATCTCTTTAGATTTTTATCCAGAAACTTATTAGCCGAAAAACGAGAGGTCGTTAAAAAACGGACACTTTTCTTTTCGCCCCTCGTCGCTGGCAATTATTTTCATGAATTCCACATCTCGCGAATTTCGAGCTTCGAGGTTCGTTATTGATCATCAGTTTAACACCGCGATTCATCGACGAGCGGCGTTTCAAACATAAAAGTGTTACCACGCGCGACGCCTTTCCCGGTGGATTTTCTTTTTATCGAACACGCAATTGCGTTTGAGTATTAATAAATTTGCCGCGGTAATATCGTTTCATAATTCAGGCGTAAAAATAAATTCTTCCTTATTTCAAAGTCATTTATACGAGCCGGGCAAAAAAGCATATTTTCATGCGCGCGCGCACACACACACACACACACATATACGCACGTCATGAATTTTTCAGCCCCCTCGGCAACTTGTCGTTCCACGAGTATCGCTTTTATGGTCCTTGTAATATGAGTAGTAGTCTTTACGAATTCAAAAATCGTGCTCCCAGCTGTACGAGGATAAAAGTTCATCATGATTCGCAAATAGTTTGCAAGTAACGTATCGCGAATTTTCGGGGCGAAAAGAATTTTGCGTTTGGTAAGCAAAGAAACGGAAGGCGTGCTGATAAAAGGAAAACGTTTTAACTTGCTCGCGATATTCTATCTTAGTTTTGTAAATGTAATTACCATTTCAGAGCGTTTACTGTTGTTGAGTAAATATGGAAACGAACGATGGAAATGAAAGTGCATCGTTCTTAAAAATGCAGAACATGTATATATATATATATATACATATACATTTTAAATATACCGAATCGAAAATTATCTACGTATAAATTCCACTGTCACTTCACTTCTTTTTAAATTAAACTATTTCCAATTTGTTTCACGCACAAAACTTTGCGCGGTTCTTTGTAGCCTTGATTTGGTAATCAAACAATTTACATAAATTCAATAAATCCTTTCTTTCGGAGCGAGCTTATCGCAATGTTCGTATCA
This sequence comes from Aradophagus sp. ZL-2020, assembly GCA_022817685.1. NCBI lineage: Eukaryota > Metazoa > Arthropoda > Insecta > Hymenoptera > Scelionidae > Aradophagus > Aradophagus sp. ZL-2020. Next base: position 572 of record JABFOV010003077.1, on the reverse strand, counting down.
AAGGCGAAACTGATTTGATAGACCTTTTTTACATTTTTCGATTGATTGTCAAAGGCCCCGTTTTCACGGAGCTCGCGCGACCAAACGGAAATACCCATTTCGACTATAATTAAAACGCGGAACGGCGCATTCAGTGCCGTTGACAAAACGATTCTAGAAATCCACGGTGCGTGGAACTAGCTGGCGAAATTAAGGGGAACCCTTCGATCAAGCGCGCTTAAGAACTTCAGCCCTGTTAACGGTGCATTTGAAATTCAAATGCCGTTGATGCTGCTTATAATAAAATGGGAGAAAAAAGCTGGACGACACAACGGTAGGGTGATGCGGGAATGACGAAAAATAAAAAAAAAAAAAAAAAAAAAAAAAAAAACAGAAACGAAAAAAAAAAAAAAAGAAAAGGAAAAAAAAAAAAAAAAAAGCGAAAGAACAAAAAAAAAAAAAAAAAGAACGACAGAGCGACAGAGTAGAGGGAAAAAACAGTGACGTAGTATGACAGAAAACAGAAACGCACGAGAGTCGAAACAGACTGAGTCGTAAAGGCATAGTGACAATACATACGGTGGTGACAGACG
>JABFOV010003076.1:0-17548 GCA_022817685.1 Aradophagus sp. ZL-2020 | reverse complement strand
CAACCACTATAGTTCACACCATGAGACATCAGTGCCCCCGTCCTATAGACCTTGCATACTTCACCGTGCAGACGTTGGAGAAGAGTCTAGTCACAGTACCGTGGGACTCGTTGACTGCGACAGGAGCAGTGGGGTGGGGCAGACACCGAGCCAGTTCAACGTGTGAGGCAGGTTGCCGGATTTGGACCAGTGGGCTTGGGTTTGGGTTTGGTCGGTGTGGGGGGGGGGGGGGGGAGGGGGGGTGGGGGGGGGGGGGGGGAGGGAGACGGGGGAAATGAAGCAGGAAGCGCGGAGGAGGGGTGATTGTTGATTGGCGATAGCGAGCCGGTGACATAACGCGTGGTTACGGTTGCAGGCGGAAGCGTAAGTGGGTCCGAGACGGGGCCCGCAGACGGGCCACGTCGGACAGATGATTCAAGGTCGATTGGTGACGAGAGCGCCGGCGGTGCGCGCGCGGCCGCGCGAGTTGAATGACTCGCGGGGCGTCGACCGGAGCGTAGACCCCGCGCGCCGCCGCGTTCGTTTCACCGCGTCCCACCTGCAGCCCGCCCGCAACGCGCACCAAATGCCAACGCAACCCGCCGCCCCGCGACCCGCCACCTCGGGAAAACCGACGGCACATGCCCCGGCAACTGCGCGCCTTTTTCAACTCAAAACCCACTTATCGCGCTTCTCTTTCGGCCAGCTGCGATTCCCGATTCAGTTCAATCGTCGATTTTCAATGCACATCGATAGCCATTTCGAGGGTGTGTAATTCTTCTGAAAGATTCCAGCTTTCAGACTTTGGAGGTTCGAAGGCAACGGTATTTTATTTAGTATTTTACTTTGAAAGGAACGCTGCTGAAAGATTGTGAAAAATTATGTGATTTTCGCACTACTGGTTGTGCGAAATTTATGCAAATAGAAAAAGAAATGGCATGATGAGTTGAGTGATTTCATAATTTGTTAGAAATTTTTCGCAAAATTGCACATTTTTTTGCAATAACGTTGGAAAATTATCATAATTCGTTGTAAACTTTACGAAAATAGTGTTATTTTATATTAACTGTAATCAATTATTTGTTATCACTGACGAGCAATGTAATTTAACATTGTTTTTGTTTCTCGATTGAGTCTGAAATTTGACTGAGCTTTTGTCGGGGAAGTGGAGATCGAGGTTACGTTCGTTTTGATTGGCTTACGTGTTATACTTCTGTTGATCAGATTAGTAATGAAATTCACTTAGTAATAAAATTAGTTTTGGGTGGTTTTGCTGAGAGAGGTAAACTGCGATAGTTTACTAACTTTCTTGATAAAGTTGGAACATATTTGTGTTTTATAGCTATGTCTCCGATATTTTCTGCTAATAATCTCAACAATAACCCCAAATAAGGGGCTGTCACTATTAGAATAATTGGTGTACTTTTTTCAATATGAAACAAAAGTTCTTTAATAATCAAACTGTTTTTATAAACATTTCAAAATTTAAGATAGGATACTTTATTTACTTATAAAGTTATAATTATAAGATACTTAACTTATGTAACATTTATAGTTGTAATCAATTTTTATGGTAAAATCTGCAGTTTTTTGCGAATAATAGACGATCAATTTCAGTCAACATTGTTCTCATTTCAAATGGCATTTTAAAAATATTAAATTCTCATAACAAAAAGTATAACAACATATCATGAAGCCTTAAAACAAAATCCAACATTAAAATGCGACGTCAATTGCAACGAAATGTGTCTGGGATATCAGCATCGGATGTGCTGGCTGGCAGTTGTGCAATATCACGGACGGCCGTAACGACGATCGCGCGGAAAATCGCGCGGGTTATCGAACTTTGCGGCGAGTTTCGCTCGAGACGGCGGCGCGCGATTAAAATTGGTCTGCACGACACGTAGGCGCGCACATCTTCCGGGGTTCGACCGACCTGCTGCTCGACGAGTCGAGCTCCTTTTACGTAACAGCCGCTCGAGAGGAACGCCTCGGCCGAATGAAAAAGGACCACCGCCTTCAATGGATTTCAATTTTTGACGTCAAAAAAATGTCCGCCCCGGCATACTTCGGCTTATCAAAACCACTTTATCCCGTCGGATTAAGCTCAGCCAACGGTGATGATCGAATATAAAATGCAAATTGAAATCGATTTGAAATCGAACCTTCATTCGATTGTACCCAACAATGGCAAATCGAATTTTAATATTGCATTTTCAAAACGTTTTACAGCGAAAATCCTCACCGGAGACCAAATTTTGAAATTAAATAAATTATACCTTTCAATGCAAACTTAACGGGAATTGTATGCAAAGTATAATTTGCAAACTTCAATAGAATTGTTTAACTCGGATCGCGTAACTAAAAGCTATTTAGCCGAGTCTAAAAAAGTTTCTCGTTGAATGTAATGTAATCCTTACAATACGAACGTTTCTTTCAAAATATTTGTTACACTAAGAACATTGTTCGAAATTCTGAAGGGTTTCGATAGGATTTTTCGGTGGATCGTCGGAGGACGTCCGCGCGACGCGGCGAATTATATTTTTAAATGTGAAGTGGAAAGCTGGTCGGAAAAGAAAAAGTTTTCGGATTGTCTGCAGCCGGCGAGAAGGACTGATCGTCGATAGAAAGTCGATCTAAAAAAGTCGCACACTCTTGCAGGAAGCGGCTCGGGTCGTTACGTAAAAGCGCCTCGCGAGCATAATGGAAAGTAAATAATGATTTATGGACGCGCGATAACAAATATTCATTAAGACGGAAGGAGCTGCCGCAGGAGGCGCTCGGAAAAATTACCGGCCGTCGAGCACTGGGACGCGCGGCGCGGGGCGTACGGGAGGGGAAGGAGGAATCCGCAAGATAATTGAAGGACGATAACGGGCAACGGCGGAATAGTTCATCAATGGCTAAGAAAGCTCCGCGTCGCAGCTAATTGAACGTTAATCGACGAGCACCGTTGAATCGCCCGCGACGACTCGCTATTGCGGTCATGTGCTTACCGTTTACTCAACCGAGTGCTCAATTTTTCCTCCGGCAACTTTTGCAAACAAGTTGTCGTGGTAATTGTTTAATTTCGCAATAAGTGAGTTTTTTATTCTAATCATTGAAATGGTTCTGTAATTTATATGGAATGGAAAATATTTTCTTCTTAAATAATTTTTTAATAGATAATATTAAAACAATGAAACGATTGCTATTATTAGCATTAATTTAGTGATTCTCCTTTTTACTTTCTGGTTTTAAAAGATTATTGCATTTGCCGAAATTGAATAGTATGCATAAATGCATAAATTATAAATCACATTTGAGCATTCAAAGAACAACAATGCAATTGATCGTACAATAGTTGGAATGGATCGGTAACAGCGGTCGGAACTCGGAAGGTGTCTTATCGGAGGATTGACCCCTCGAACTGGTCGCTTAGCGATCCGTAGCACGCGCTTCGTTGTTCGGTGATGTAAAAAGTAACATAGCGGCGGTTACGTTGGCCGCGTGCGTTGAACTCGGACGTACCTGCTCCGACGCGAATGTTGACCTTAGGCTCGCGAAGCGCGAAGGTTGCCCCGCCTTATCGCGCGAAGCCTCGCAAAGCGTGCCCCTGCCTTCCCCCCTGCATCCGCCGCCTCCCCTTTGTAACTTCTTCGTCTTCTCCTTCTGCTACTTCTTCTTTGTGACCTTATATCTCGAAACAATCGCGGAAACAAAACTGCACGCCGACTTCCGATCCGACGTTTCGAGCGAAGGAAAAAAATTGCGGCTCGATCCAAGTCAAAGATAAAGCCGTTTAATTACGACCATCCACGTCGACCGTTTAATAAAGAATCGCGTTATAAGTTGCATGAAAAACGCCGAGAAAAGAGCGCCCCGACTCTGCTACTTGCGCTATTGTATCCGAGTGTTTTCTTCGATCAAAATGTTTAACACTTTCTATCATTTGGATTTATTTTTTAGTCTTACATTCTAATGGAATTCGGAGTTCGAAAAATATTTCACAAACTATAAATAACCAAAACAATTTTTTTAATTTGATTTCAAAGTTTGACTTTATCTTCTTATCTTCTTGTATCTTGGGATTTATTTAAATTTCAACCAATACTTTCATCTCGCTAGACACTTAATCAATTCCATCCACTTAATATTCAAAGTCTCTTTAGTCAAACCGGAAGTACTCTGATTAAATTAAAGTTGCATTAAACTTTAAGAAAATCCAGTGGCCCCGACAAGCCTATTGTACAATATCATTTCCTCATTGCACGTTCTATGTAACCATTTTCGATGGATAAATTATAAATAGCAAGTAAAGATAAGTAAAATTTTATCTTTTTCTTTTTAATTCCACTTTTCATCTGTAATACGTACTCTTCAAGTCTAATTATTTGATAATACAGTAAATGATTCACTCATGTCTAATTTCAAATACTCGAAATCTCCATAAATTTTGGTAATCGTGGCGAACACGAATCTCGCTGCAAATCGGTGCAAATCGGTCGGTTTTCCGATCGGCAGCGCACTTAGTGTCATCGGCGCGTGCGATCAATCGGCGAATAGAAAATGGTAGGACTTTCACTGGCGCCGCTCGACGGCCACTCGGGCGGGGTCCGGGGCGAGGGAGGGGGCGGTTTCGCACGGCCGCGTCATCGTCGTCGGGATTGACGGTGCCTTTCGCGAGGATGATTCTCGCCCGGCAGCGGCGCTATGAATTTCTCTCACGCCGCGCGCTCCGAAGGCGGTATTACACTTTCTCGAACGACCGACATTCTTTCGCGAGGCGACGAGCAATGCAATTACGCTAATTACAATGTGGAACAACGCCTCATCGCTCTTATTATTCCCTTCGCCGGGCGTTTTTACGATTTTCATCCGACCGAAGCGTCTGTGTCCCCCGTTCGCTAATTTCATACGGGAAACGAACGAAAACCGACGGCAAAAGACGGTCCGATGGAAGCGGGCAACTCAAAGCGAGATTCCGACGTGTTCCTGAAAGCAAGAGAAGCGAAATGCTGGAAAGAAGTGTCGGCTCAACGTTAGTGGAGGAAAAATAATTTTATCTTACGCGAACTCGTGTAGCAAACGTGAATTATACGTAAAAAACGTGATATGATTTATGGCAAGATGTTGAATAAATCTGTTACAACGAGGTGAGGAATCTTATATTTCGTTCTATCAAGGTCGTCTAAAGTACCGGGGAATTCAAATATTCTTTCTCGTATGATATCAGAAGACTTACATTCTGCAACCATTTACGAAACGAAATTTCAAGCATAACAGTAGAATAATTTTATTTGCAATTTTCATGCGAGCGTTGATTTTTCTCTAGTTTTTTAAACTTCACTTTGTGGAAATGCAATTTATTTTTAATCACATTCAAATTTGATATAAATATAAATTATTAGTAAGAATACTACATTGAAATTGTTTTTATTTCTCTATTTAAACGAAGACAATTTCTCTTTCACTTCACGCATGCTAATTTAAAATATCAACCGAAAGTTTCGTTGGTCGAATACGAAATATATGGCCTGAACTTGTCCTTAAGATCAATCAGCCGAAATTCGATGGAAAGCGAAGCAAAAAGAGGCGAACTGTTTGGCCGATTGTGAAGGTGTTTTTTTATGTTTTGACAAACGGATGCGGCTTTTAACGCCGACCAGTTGTTTCTCTGACGGATGAGTGAAATATCGGTCTCGTCGAAGTCAGAAAAGCGTGCCGGAAGACAGCGCCACGCCAAAAGCGTATTTATTTAACAGCGCTGGATCCTCGAATTCAGTTTCACCGGCGTCGACGAAAAATCGCGTAATCCCCGACGTTAAACCATCCCGCTTTCTTTCGCCGTAATCTTTTTCTGGAATGAAAGATAAAGCCACTTCGACCATACAAACCACTTTTGCGTCAAAGACTTTTGAAAAAATGAAGTCGGTCTGAAGTAATGCAGAGTCGTTTCTGTTTTTCAAATTTTATCCTAAATAAATATGACATCGTTAGAAAGGTTTTAATTCTACTTTTCCTTTGGTAAAATATCGGCCTATTATGCTTTCATAAGAAGTTTTATACATACGTATTATACAAAGTTAAAGTTAAAAATATTGTCGTTCACAAATTCCTTTTATAAATTACAAAAAATGATCAAACATTACAGAAAATCATAAAAAATAAATAAAGCAATTGAACGAAATATAGTATTTATAATTTTATAACGAAATTGTATCATAAAAATGTATCCAAGTTTGACTTTGTATATTATTTATGTTATGTGTATAACTTCGTGTACATATCTATCTTCTCTTTCTCCCCCGTCTCTTCTCGCCTTCCTTTTCCCATTTAATATTCATATCCGGATGACAAGTTTGAAGCCAAATATGGTAATAAGATGAATGGCTCGAAGAAACAAAAAGTTACGAGGCTCGTCCGAAATCGCTGGAATCCAAAATGACCGAGCGAACAAACTAGATAAATAAATTCGGCGGCCAGTCGCTGTACTTGGTTCGCCAAGGTCGCCCAAGAGGAGACATCAGAGATCATTGACTTCCCAGGGGCTCGACCTCGTCTTCCCTCCCCCACTCTTTGTACTCCTCCCCCCTCGGCCCGCGGCTCCCCTCGGTACAATATTCTCTCACCAGCTCTTTCCGTACATTTTCCGTCTCCGTCTCCTCTCGCTCTGCCTCTGTTTCTCTTTTCAAAAAGGCACGTCATCCTCGTCCCGCCGTTCCATACCTACGATTCGATGCTTAGAAAAATGTGGCCATGACAAAAGACGAAGCCCGGTGTTGTGTACGTTTTTGGCAATGCTCGACCATGGGCATTAAACGTCGTATTGAACGACGAAAATGCTGATTTCAAGTAAAAAGTTTGATGTGTCTGTTTTTGATCTTAAAGCTTTATACGTTGAAATTGTTAAAGGTACAATTAAATAGTACGTTGAGGAAAGAGGAATTTTAGAAATTCAAACTTATTCAAATCCGACCCAGCGATTAACAATAACAGTAATATTAATATGAACAAAACAAAATTTAACTTTACTGTAGTATTTAAAAAAAAATTGCAAAAGGTTACTTTGATACTAAATTACAAGAGTGTCAATTGTAATTTAATGCTGTTTATTGAAAAAGATGGCATTTAATTCACTGAGGTTCAGTAAACGTTATTCGATTAAAAATGCAGTCCTCGTTTCTCCTTTACCCGCACCTTTTTATTTTATTATACATCACGCTTAGTACCAAGTACATCACTAACTGTTTCTTTTCTAAATCGAGTAGCAAGCGATTTGTGATTTATGTGTTCCCAATGGGCTCTCTTTAACAATTACAAAGACGGAACGGTCGTCACGTGGAATGTCTTGTTGGTAAACTTGTTGACTGAACTGTGAAAATCGTGTAACGATACGCGTGATATAGAAATTTTAACCTGAATTTCGAAGAACGCGCACACGAATGATTAATTATCCTGATTAACTGCAACTCAGTTGCATCGAATATTACAATTTCAGTCTCACAAGACGAGCGAGTCCCTAATTTATGAAGAATTCATTCAAATTAATTAAAGCAGCTCGAAGGAAATAGATTGAAAAAAAAAAAAAAAGAAATTCACAACAGTTGAACTGCTTTTCACGTGATTACAATGCATTTTGTTTTGAGTCAAACAAAATGATTTTTATTCATCGAATCGTCATTTGATAAAATTGGTCTTAACACACTCGTCTGCTACTCAGATTTTAGTTTAAATTTTCAATTTTTACTAAACGCCAATAATATTTTCCTCAACGTGGCAGTTAAACTGTAATTTCACAGCGCGCTAAAAAATCGTCGTTCCTTTTGAACGGAAACACAAGCCTACAAGCACATCTGTTTCCGCACAATCGACCTATTGACTCCGAAATTCATAACAGAACGGCCTCTCTAAAGCATTCGTCCTAAAAACGACGCTTTACTGTTAAACCGCCGATAACATCGCGCTAAACCTCAACAAACGAGCCGTCTTTTTTTTCTTTTTTTCTTCTTCATACGATACCGCGATGAAAAAGACACCCACGCGACGTGATCCTTTAAGCGTCGAAGAATCGACGCCTCGAGTGTTGGTCCGTTTCCACTGTCCGGTCCTCTTTGCTTCCCTCGGTACCTTTTCTTTATCTTTTTCGCACACGTGTCTCCGCACGCAGCCTCGCATCTCCGAACGGTACCTCACATTCCAAAAGAGGCCGAGAAGCAAACGGAGCTCGCTTTGTGCGCCCGAGAGGCACTTTTCTTGTCTTATCGCCACGTGCTTTCTTTCCGCCGGGCCTAGAACGAACGCTATTTTCGGCCGTCGACCGTTAGGCCCGAAATAGAGCCCGACGGCGCACGAAAACTTTCGGCGGCGATTTCCATCGGGCCCGTCGACAGAAAGCGCGACGCGTCGCGTGGCAGTTCGGTTCGCGCCGGCCCACTTTCCTCGTGACTCGCTCCTGCTCCGGCCGCGATGCTCGCTTTTTGAGGCTTCCGCTTCGACGACCAAGAAAATGGACACGAACAAACGGCATGAAACCCGCTCGGCCGTCGTCGATTTGTTCACGAATTCGATGTCGATTTGCTTGAGTAGACTGATAGGAAGTATTGAAAATTAGTACGCTCGGGAGAATGTTCCGCGTCAGTATCAGTCAGGAATTATTGCCGGACAAACAAGTACGACCGGGCGAATAATCGACAGAAACGATTGAGTTTTCAATTAATTGACGGTAACAACGACTCGATGGAATCAATCGGATGGCTCGCTGAATCGCTGTTTTAATGTCATTTAACATTGTTAACTAAATTTCATGGTTGAAGTAACATCTACCTTGTAATAATTCGTCAAGAACAACATTTTTTCAAAGAAGAAATTAAAATATCTTAAAAATATTCTGTCTTGACCAGGTTCATTGAAGTAATATTGTATTTGATACGAAGAGGTTAGGTTTTGAATCGAGCAAATGACAACAATATAACTTTGTAATTTTGTTAGTTCAGAAAAAAGAAATTATTACTTAATAGTAGAAGGTATTGATAGGAATAGAACTGTACTTTTAAAATGAGTCGATTCGACGAAAGTTACTCCACTTCAAGAAATTCAAGTTCAATTATATATATTTCCAATCGATTGTCAATTGCTGCTAGTGAACTTAGGTCCAATTAAAACCATATTCAATTGAGTCTAGTAAACTGTCATTTACTCAAACCAATTTTTAGCTAGAAACAAGTGAAAATAGTCTGTAATAATTATTTGTATCAGACGAATTATTTGTAAGAGGATGTACTGTTACTTCAACAAATTAATCTTTTTATTTCAAAAAGTGGCTACTAATATGGTTGCTATTACGAAACTCATTAGTCGAAACGTAAGTCAATTAGTGCAATCATTTGTTATCATTACTTAATTGATAATTCAATCAGTGGTATGTGTTAAAAATACTGTAAAAATACTGCTCATAAAAAAAACATGTAACTTATTGATGAATCTAAAGAATAGCATGTGAGATTCGAGATTGTTATTAAATAATCGTTGTTGTCAGAAAGAGGAGAGAAGGGAGTGAAAACAGTACTTGGATTTTGATCATTGAGGCTTGAGAATCACGAAGGTCAGGCAAAAGCCATGCACGAGGATCGAGGAGTGTTTCGAGCATGGTAGAGCGCGATCGCGTCACGAGTGACAGCCTCGTAATGAATATCCCAGACTTGTGACTCATTTTTTAAAACCCTCAGTCGCCAGTGTCGCGACCCACGCCCCCTCCTCTGTCTCGACAAGAGGGACACTTGCGACGCTTTCGTCACTACTCCGTTTGGCCCGGTTCAGTTCGATAATGCAACTTTTTTTTGGTCTGCAGGTGAAGGTCGTCAAATTCAGCTACATGTGGACGATAAACAACTTTAGCTTTTGCCGCGAGGAAATGGGCGAGGTCCTCAAGTCGTCGACGTTTTCAGCGGGGGCGAACGATAAATTAAAGTGGTAAGACAAAGCTTTTAATTACAGTTACACATTTTTTTTATTTCATTGTTTAGTGACTTGTTAATCATTATATTAGAAACAAAAGTGTAAGCACCAAGAAAGTGTTCTAATAACATCAATTTATGTAATTTTTTATTTATAAAATAAAATGAAATTCAGTACTGTAGCATGAGAATTTTGTAGAACAATTTTCAGGTTAGTCTTACTGTTAATAGTTGCATTGAAAACTTCAGTTAATACACGAACTTTATTTTCTTTACATGTAATTCATGTCAAGTCTATGAGAATATTTACTTTTCTTTTATACAATATGTAACTGATATATTACACAAACAAATAGAGTTGCATGGAAATGTCAATAAAAAATTCCATGCCAACATAACAAAATAATTTTCTTATTAAAATTCAAAATAAAAAAAAAACGCTTGAGCTGATTGGACATTGAAAGCTAAAGAACTTTGCAAGTTTGCGACTATTTCTCAATTCCAAGTCAAAGTCAACTTGCGTAACTGCTTTGAATATCGAGCTGGAAAAAAGATCATTGTGTTTGTGTATATACTTTTTTTCATCTTTTTTTTTTCTCATATTTTCTTGTTCCGCGACAAAAATGATTTCTCAAGTTTACAAAGGACACGCGTCAACGGAAAAGGTTAATTTTTATCGACGCGAATCTTGACTGTGGATACTGTCAATTCATCTTTGCTTCTAAACCATTGTCAGTACACATGCATGTTGCAAACCCTGGTCGTTCGTTGACAATGATTTGCAAACATAAATCAAATCTTGGCCCATGAATGATTGTTGATTTTGCGTTTCAGGTGCCTACGAGTAAATCCGAAAGGGCTCGATGAGGAGAGTAAAGACTACCTGTCTCTATACCTTCTTCTTGTATCATGCAACAAATCCGAAGTCAGAGCAAAGTTCAAATTTTCTATTCTTAATGCCAAACGGGAAGAAACCAAAGCAATGGGTAAGTATTTTTCATCTTCTTCATAATTTTATCATCAACTACATATAGAGAACATTTTTTATTAACTTTACAACTATACAACTATTTTATTAAATGTACAAGTCGTTTCGTTGAATTAGCAAAATTGTTGTAGTTTATAGATTCAACAAAATTGTTCTCTCTGTGTAAGTATCCTCTTTTTTTATCCTTCCACGTGCACAATCTGCCGTTCTTCCTCTGCTCCTTTTTACGCCATTAAAGTTAAGTAATAATAATGCGGAAGAAATAAAAGCTACGGCAATTCAAAGCAAACAACTCTACTACATTTTTTGCTCTTTACGTCACGTGGTCGAATGTTAATGCAGTTTTTGTTCACTTTGCATTGACGTTTTGTGGTGACATTTGTATTGACTGGTTAACGTGATGTAATTTCAGAGAGTCAGCGAGCGTATAGGTTCGTGCAAGGAAAGGACTGGGGTTTCAAAAAGTTTATCAGAAGAGACTTTCTCTTGGATGAAGCCAACGGACTTTTGCCAGACGACAAACTCACGATATTCTGCGAGGTATGGTCAAATGCTGTGAAATTTGATTGCTTTGAAATCGAATTGTGGTTACTAACTTTTAATCAGCATAGCTTTTAATGATACATGTATACAAAAAATCTACTCATTTTAACATGGTAACTTGCAAAAAAGTCGAAGATTTAAACAATTACAAAAGGAAATCTGACAATTCATGTCTCAGGATAAAATTTTGAAATGATTTCCTATTAATGTCATAACATTTTTATCATAATACTGTATCTAATATTCAATAGCCTTTGTTTAAAATTGTCGATCATGTAATTTTCATCAAAAGCATATTTATTAAAATGATTAATAATTAATTTTATAAAGAAATTAAATTTTTTTAAGCAAAAAGTTAGTCATCAGTATGGATTGATTATTTGATGTCGCCAAGTATTAATGTAATTTTGCTTATTTAGGTAAGCGTGGTTGCTGATAGTGTTAATATCTCTGGCCAGAGCAACACGATACAGTTCAAAGTTCCGGAGTGTCGGCTACCTGATGACCTTGGGCTACTTTTTGAAAACCAAAAATTTAGTGACGTCACACTCGCGGTCTGCGGAAGGGAGTTTCAGGCGCACAAAGCTATTCTGGCAGGTGAGTTTTTAAAAAACTTTACTTTTTTCTTTTACTTTGTTACATCAATAATACCGCCAGTCAAGTTTTTTATCTGTGTTCTTCTTTCTTCACACTTTTTGAAACATTTGTTTGAACTTGTTATATGCAATATACCTGGTATTGAACACCAAAAAATAACATTTTATGAACAAACGTATTTCTAATTTGTACATTTGCTGTTTCAAAAATCGAATAATTCGTCTCGATAAATTAATTAGAAATTTCACTCTGGCTTTTCGGAGCAAGCTAAAAAGCGCACATGAAATTTCTTTTTCAAGAGAGATCCAATTTCACCTGCGTCAAGTACACATTGCTCGAATATCTCCAGAGATATTTTTTATTGAACTAAAAGCGCGCGCTTTCCAATTATGAAAATGAACACGAATGATCACTACATCTATTTAAATCTTTTAGGTCCTTAATAACGATAATTACTATTGCATTGCTAGTACCGTTGTTTTGGTTTATGATAATATTAAATATAAGCGTATTTTGTTACTTTGATACGTATTAACATATCCATTGATGTATGTGGATGCAAGTGAAAGAGCGTGTAATAACTGAAAATGACTTGTTTTGACAGCGAGGAGTCCTGTCTTTGACGCGATGTTCGCGCACGAGATGGAAGAGAGAAAGCAGAATCGAGTCGACATCACCGATGTCGATCATGAGGTCCTAAGAGAAATGCTGCGGTTTATTTACACCGGGAAAGCGGCCAACCTCGAAAAAATGGCAGATGACCTCCTCGCAGCGGCGGATAAGTATGCACTAGAGAGGCTCAAGGTTATGTGCGAAGAGGCCCTCTGCACAAGTCTGGCCATAGAAAATGCGGCGGACATCCTTATTCTCGCCGATCTCCATAGCGCCGACCAACTCAAGGCGCAAGCCATAGACTTTATTAATACGTGAGTATTTTGTTCAATCGAGTACTATTGAATTTAATAAGTTGATCCAATGTCCAATGCTTGTCTCTTAATTACTTGTCACTTATTTAATGACTTTTTATAACTTGACTTGATTGTAGAGTTATATTTTTAATAAATTATATTACAATTGAAAATGTGAAAAAGGTAAAATAATCAAATGTCAAATAAAAATTTTCATGCGTGACTAATTTTAATTAAAATTCCTTGTTATTTATACCGTACTTGTTAAAATGGCTTACTAAATGAAACACAAATATAACAGTTATTCTCCTTGCCGTTTGAAATGCGATTGCGTACTAATCAATTTCACATTATTTTGTCGTTTACAACGGAACCAGGGAATATTCCATTTTCAAGTTAATTTAAGACACATATTATTTAAAATATATGTTTAGCATTACAAGGCACATATATTTTATAACTGATAGAAAATGAAAAGAAAATTTGCAAACGTTTATACATTGTTTCAATAGTGCGTTTGATCTTCGCTAAAAAAAGTTAAAGCCAAACGACCCCGTTCACAATTTTACAGCAACACTTAACGCTTAAAATATCTCGCTATTTTTAACACATGACACTTCTGACACAATTTAGAATCAAAACCACAATGTGTTAGTTAGTAGCGCTTGCATCTAACAAGATAAGAATTTGTTCTCGTTAAATTTTCTATTCTTCCTCGGCTTTCGTCGAAAAACATTTGTTACACAAACGGAGCAGATAAAGTCACAGTTTATTTGTTCCGTGTGATACATTGAATATAAGAATCTAGAACAGACGATCTCGCAATTGATATCACCATGTACTTTCTTTGAAAACTGTTTACCCACTTACAATACATTGTCTCAATTTGTGAACAAATCAGTTTACAAATTATCTATATAAGAAAGCTTAATTCAACTGAAAATCAAAATACTGTTACCGTAATGTTGTTACCGTATAACATTGATGAATTCAAATGGAATCGCCTGCGATAAAAGCAAATAACGCATTGAGTATAGTATTAAAACTAATCGTGTGTTTATGAAATTTGCAGGCATGCAACAGACGTGATGGACACAACGGGGTTCAAGGCGATGGTGTCGTCGCACCCGCACCTGATAGCGGAGGCATTTCGTGCGCTAGCGACGCAGCAAATGCCGCCAATCGGTCCGCCTAGAAAGCGAGTGAAACAGAGCTGAAAGCAGTCACCGCTAACACCGGGAACGACCACCACGTCGCCCCCACCCCTCTTAAACTCCTCCTGACTTTGTGTACAGTGATCAAGTAGTGCTAAATCAATGTTTCCTAGTGAGCCGAGCCGCCGGCCCACTCAACAATGATAAAAAAAATTGATAGACTAGATTTAAAAGAAAAAAAGGGAAATAGAAGGAAGAAGATAAGAAAAGGCAACGAGTAAAAGGAAGGGATAAAAGCGAGATGGCGCGCGCGCGCGAGGTAGATAAGGGTAGTGAGCACTAAAGAGGATAGAGTGCAAGCGAACTAACTGTGAATGTATATGTGTGCCTGTCAGTGTGCATGGACTGAAGGAAACCGGAGAAGAAGGGAACGAGGATGAGTCGTGAAGGGGAGAGAGCAACGCCCACAATCTGGCTTGAAAGTGTCGCGCATCGTAATTGCGAATGTAGAAATACGGCCAGTCGGTAAACGCGAGCAAGATGTTGAATGGCGAAGGTGCACTCACTAGACTCTTGTGTTCATTGTACGCGCGTGTGTGTCAAGTGACGCTCGGGACAAGCGTGTTCAACGTCCTCTGCAGCGGACAGTAAGCAGACTCGCTGGTGGAAAAAAAGGAGAGGCGTCGTTACGCCAATGAAAGAAAGAAGGAAAGAGAAAACGAGCAGAGGACCTCGACGGACGAGCAGACGCAGCAGTTGTGATAGCCGTCGATCCAGACGAATTTTATTAAGCACTTTATATTTACTCTCGTTCGTTCCTTTTGACAGTTAAATCAAACGAGAAGCAAAGTTCATTTCTGTCGTCACAGTTCATTTTATCTCCTTTTTTCTCTCTTTGATGATTTTTTCCCTTTTTTTTTCTTTATTATTTTTTATCATACAGCGGTATTTACATTGTTTCAATGTATACACGGATAAAACTCTTCCAAGATGAAATCGTATTCTAGTTAGTGTTTTTTATGATCTCTGTCTCTGTGTACTATTATTATTAATTAATTATTAATTATGATTTAGAATTTGTACTATTGATTACGATCAATTAACGCCACTCGTATACTGTGCCTCTGTATTTTTATATTATCGTGTCCCTGCCCCACCCCCATACTTTTGAACATGTTATCTCAGCATTGCTTAAATTAATTTCCCTGTTTTATTAATTACCGTGACTTTGCGTTCGTTCGGCACAAGTATCCTTTGTTTGTGATTTGTTAGTTTTCGCATATTCATTTCTCTCGCGCGCGATTGCGCATGGCGGACGACGCAAGGTTATTGTGAATTTGTATATCGCGTAACGATCGAAGTAGAGGTTGTCCATAATCGCGCGACGCGGAGCTACGTGACAATTGTATAGTTAATCTTAGTCAATTATAGTAAAAAATATTAATCATTTGTTTGTGTGAAAAAAAACTCGTCGGGAGAACGATTTTAGATGTGAAATTATGGGCAACCGAAGACAAAAATAAATAAAAGGAAAAACAATAATCGTCGTTTAATAATGTACTGGCTTCCCGAAATCTACAAAACTAGTTGTACGGAGCATTTTAAGTGTAACAGGTAAAAAAAGAGAAGGAAGAAGCATTAGAAAGATGATCAGGACAAAACTAATAGATGAGTGGCGAATTTCCCAAACTCTGAAAGGGGTGAGATGAAATGGAAAGATGATTAAGAAGAAAAACAATGACAACCAACAACAAGATTACCTACCTACGTTACAAACTACTGCATAAATGAAGACGATGACGAATATTAATGCCATACATGTTCTGTGATAAGTCCATTGTAATAATTGCAATTGTATCTCTCTGCTCCCGAGCGCGTCGCGTCGCATCGCGGTGCTGACAAGTTTTGTCCAATTTTCGTCTCGCGCAGTCTCGCGCTCTTTTGTTGCCGGAAAAGAAGGATCGAAAAAATGAACGAGCAAAAACACAAAGTAAAAAATAATACCAAATCGTAAAAACTTAGGTGAACGACCAATCAACTAAAATATTGCGATCTGGTTCCTCAAAGTCCCTCCCCCTTTCTTCCCGCAACATATCCGACATCGTCATTCTATATTTCGACATCGGCAAGGAAAAGCTTGTAAATGGCGTACGGCGTTTTATACAATCTCACACATTTCGCGAAGTGATTCAACTTTGAAATTCAAGCGATTGTATTGTAAAACATTGTTGATGATGATAACAGCAATAATAAACGAGAAAACGAGACATCAGCGACGATATAAAATTTTATCTGATTCGAATTGTTTCGCCAAACATAATAAAATCAATGTTTGCGCGTTCGCGTCTCACATAGGCTTCCCAATAAAAAGAATAGAAGATCGCCAAATCTGTGCATGCTGTATAATGAGCACATGGCACACTTTGTCTTTTTATTGAGCAGCTTGGTCTCGTTAAGAGCGCCGGGACTGTTAGAACGGAATTAGTTTTAAAAAAACAAGCAAACAAACGAGAAATCATTTTCTAATGTCCGACGTGTTTTTTCCTAAATGCTATAAATATTAAAATGACAGTTTGGTCATAATAAACTGATATGATATACGCGACACCGATCTGCAGCAAGAATATACGTGCGTATGACTGGATAATTTGATAAACTAAGTACAAGTAAGACAAGTGTTACCTCATCATAAGAAATCTGTACGGTTGCGGCGCGGTCCAGTGTATTCTCGCGGATGAGGCCTGGACGGCCAGATATGAGAAAAAAGAACAAAAAAAGAAAGAAACAAATAACATCGGCGTTGAGTTTGTAACTGTTTGACTTTTGATGGCGTGCGTTGCAGTAATGTTTTCTTTTTCATTTTTTTTCTTTTGTTTTGTTTTTAATAAGTCACGCTGAATTATGGGGTTATTAAGAGCGATCGAAACCCCGGAGCCGATGAGCCGCGCGGCAACGCTACCATTCATCGATACCAGCTCATACAAACTTTCATTTTTCCATTTATTTTAAGTCATTGCACCACATCAAATAAATTACATTTTCATTATAAATCTGTTTTCGTCAATCAATGTCCTTCCAGCAATTTGTTTCTCTTTATTTTTTCTTTCTTTCATTTTTTTGTCTTCTATGTATATGAAGTAATTTAATACATTCAATATCGATTCCCTAATTTTATTTTAACTCGTTTATAATCAAGGTTTCATTTTTTACAGTTTTTTTTTTTTTTTTTTTTTTTTTTTTTTCAAAAAAAAAAAATTTATATTTTTTTTTTTTTTTTTTTTTTAAAAATCTCCAATCACACCAAACCTCTCTACAACCTGTGTGCCGTCCTCCTCTTACAAAAAAAAAAACACCTCATATAAACGACACCAACACTGATGTATCGTGTTTGACACCAAGACAGTTCGTCTGAGAGAAGACACATGTCAAACACCAACGTGTATG
>JABFOV010003075.1:0-17548 GCA_022817685.1 Aradophagus sp. ZL-2020 | reverse complement strand
AATTTATAAACGTTATTATGCAACAGAAAAGTTGGTGAAATATGGTTGTTTAAAACAAGGACTGATGGCACGGGGGATAAAAATTAGACTGTCACGTCGGAGGCCAGCGTTCAAATCTCGCATAATACAGCATTGGATTTTTTGAACACAAAGTAAATTTCGTCGGATAAATGCAATAAAAAACAACGACAAAGTGACTGAATATTTTTAATGAGTGTTTAAGAATTTACTAGACGGTCTAATAAAAAGCAAAAGATCCGTGACTTGTCCCCGCTTTAATAAACCAGTCTAGTAATTTGTAATGAATTTCCAAACAGATTATTCTAGGATTTTTCTTTCCGTGTATATGTATGTATAAAAACGTAAAATATCAAGCGATATGAGGGCGCGACGATAAACCGGCGCATGCCCGAAGACGGTGGGATCAAGTTGAGGGATATAAATTTGCGGCCGCGAGCGACAACAGTGGCGTAGACATTTTTCTTAATGCGATGAAAATCAAAACCGAGCGAAGGGTACGCGACTGGGAGCACGTTCGTGCGCTCGCGCTACAAGTTGCATTGAGATAGAACGGCTTATCTGTTTGTATTCTGTTAGCGTATCCTTTATCACGACGCCCTTTGTCTACCGACTATAAATTATCTAGCGGCTATTAGTTCAAGCAGAAAACATGAAGCATGTTAACATAGCTTCAACTTACAACAATAGTAATTCAGCCTCGCTCGAAACACAGCAATAATAAGCGCGCAAGTGCTCCAAATGATAATAAGCTGCCGGTATCTTGGCAATTATGTGTTTGACAAACCCGCGGCCTGATGGATTAGAACGATTCGAGGGAAAAGTTCCCCAGCCGATTCGATTTCGTTGAACGATGCGCGCGATGGTCAAGCTCGCGACGCCATTTACGTTTTCGTTGCGCGGGAAAAAATTTTTAATGGCGGGGGAAAAAAAGAAACAAAAGTTAAAGAAATTTTTATTTCTTCAACTCCTTTTACTTTTACTTTTTTAAGAAAGCTATGAGTGAATTGTTTGCTTTCTTGTGACAAATGCAATTTCGTGAATTACAAATAATATTAATCTGTTTGATGTTTGAATCTCATTAACTTATTTATAATTCATCTTATTTTGGAATTATATACATACATAAATCATCATATTTTGGAATTATATATATACATATACACAATTTTTGCAGCATCACAGGAAAGTCATGGAAGCGTATAGATTTAATTAAATTTTTTTAATTAAAAGTAATAATAACAAAAAATACGATCAATACGGAGTCGAATTATTTTTCATTATTCCGTTCGGTTATTAAATTCCAATAAAAAAAGTATCTAACCTCTAATTATATATGACCTGATAATTCGCGAGGACGTCAATGTCACACTTTTGAGTAAGGAAAATTACACGTAATTTCTGACAGGCCGGGCACTTATAAAGAGAGTTCTTCGGGATGAGTTAAGTAACAAGATACAAAGTTAATATAAAAAGTTGAGAACACGATAGTTGGCTGCGACGAAATAGTCGAGAGAACATTTTTTATTAAACTTTTTTTTTATCATACGGTGCGTCATCTTAATTATCTGGAATTATAGGGTACAATCTCACCAACGAGCTGAACTATTTTTACTTTCAAACATTGGCTTTTTTACTTTGATAAACCATACATTTTAGTTTATATTTGTGCCTTCTAAAAATATCGATAGTTGGGAAGAAGATCAGCGATGAAAAATTCTTATTTCCAATTTTGGCAATGGAAATGCCTTTCGTCAAAGTTGAAAATAGGGATTTTCTTTCGATTAAGGTATTATTTGAAATTGTACTTTTTCCAATTTCAATTAATAAATTTATATCAAGATCCAACTAATTAATAAATCCATCGTATACATGCCCAAAATTGTCAGCAAATATTCAGACTTTTTTAAAAAGATTTGTCACGAATAAAGTTTAAAGTGTTCAAATAAGACGTTATCTTGCACGAGACGATAGTTGGATTTGTTGAACTTATCAACACTCGACTGACGTTTCTGTCAATGGAAAACGACGATTCTCACCTACAGTAGTATTAGTTTCACTCTTGGCGTTTTTCAATTTTATCATCAATTCTCAAAATGCTGAGGAATCGAATTTAAAGTTCGTAACCGAGAATACAAAAAAAACGTAAGCATTTTTAGGATCCAAAAAAATCTAAAAAAAATAAATAAAATGATTATTTAATTATTATAATAAAAATAAATAATATCTATATATAGAAAACGAGTTCGTATTGTATATAAAATGGTTTTCCCGAATAATCTCTTTAATTCTCCCAACACGAGTTGCTTATCCGGGAAAAAAACTTGTCTCGAGTTTGTAACTAAAATTGATTTCTTTCTTTTCCTCAATTGACATCTACTTTTTCACGTCCCAAAAAGAACTGCGGATTATTTGAAAGTCGATAAACTTTTTCTACACGATAAGCCAAAAAATCATTTCCTTATATTTACTTTTTTGTCTGTTAGGATTGTTTACAAATAACTGACGTTAAAAAAGTAACCGTATTAATTACAACAATCGTCAGTAATAGTTGATTAATTAATTCGTTATTGATTATTAAATCGCCTATGATTTTCAGAATAATAACGTAGATCGCAAGATAGTCAAATAGGAATCCACTTATCATTCGGGATTTTAATTGAGTGTCGCATATAATAACGGATCTAGCTGGTAAAGTAACAACTATTATTATTATGCAAATTGATTAATGAAATACTAATGCTGGTTTTCGCAATAATTGATGAATATGATACGTGATTTATTTTGCCTGAGATATTATTGATCTCGACTACTTAGGCTTCCCGAAGCATTGATTCGGTGTGAACGAAAATTCTCATCTGGATAAAAAATGCAATTTTATGTTTGCAATGTGATTTCATTTAATGCTGAGTTTATTATTGAAAATTAATAATCATAGTTATGATAATGTGGATTGTTATATCTATATATAATTGTATTATCAGTGAAACACTATGTAAAAACAGAAAATTTACATCAATCGTGGAGAAATGTATTTTCAGAAAATATTGTAACATTTGAAACATTTTTGGATTTACAAAATTGTTTAAGCAACGAAAAATTTATGTTAAGTAATGTAATATTTTTGTACGCAAATTAAAAATATATAACTTCAATAAAATATTGATATTCTAGAAATAAAGAGAAGGTCACATCTGCTTTGATACAGTGCGAGCTATTTCTAATGAGTGACTTTGTTAAACTTCACTGACCTATGAAAAAAATAGTCTGAAAAAGTTTGTGAGCACGAGTGTACAAAATATTGACGCTGTATCTAATAGTTTTTATTTTCTGGAGACAATTACGTAACTAAAAAACAAACTAATCAATAGAAAGTGAAATTAAATGACTTTCTTCCACCAAGAATTTTCCACTCGTTGAAAAATTTTGTTGAAACGAACTTCCATTTAATTTGTAACGTTTAAATTCCCAGTATATTGCATTTCATGATTCGTTTTTCAATTCTCCTATTTTCATAATCCACAAATTTAAATTTCAAATCGATGTTTGAAATCTGTATTTTTTATTAAAATGTTCATCTATTAATTCAGCATAATCGACATTAATGAATAAACATTACAAACTCAACATTGCAGTTAAAGTTGCAACAGCACGGTTTAATAAATTCGTACCGTTGCGAACTATGTAAACTAATCAGAATAACCTGCATTTTACTGAGATAAATAACTTGCGATCCGCGTAATCTATGTGTACCTCTAAATATCACAGCGATATATTAATCCCCCGAATGCTTCACTTATAATGACTTCAATTTCTACAGTCACTTATGATTAATTTCACTCGAAACTCGTTACCATCAAAATTCATAATTCTCTCGTACAAAATTTTACACGACAATAAGAGGACGCGAATTTTCTCCTCAAATGTTCGCCTCTGTTTATTAACATTTTAATTATTTATAAATTCGCTCCGCTGCGAAGCTTAATAAACAGTATTTTTACATTCGCAGGGAATCGATGTTGACAACAAAACCATTGACTCGTGTTACTCGGTGAAAAAGAAATATGTGTATATGTACTGCGTATATACCACATATATGGAATTCGTATCGACTAATTATGAATACTGAATTTGCTCAATGAAACATATGTACTACTATGAAAGTAACATAAATGCTGCGTATATGAAAAGTGTATGGTTAATACATGCAAATATAAGGGCAACTTAGATAATAATTCATGTATGGTATATTGATGGCTGGGAAGAAAAACCCTCATTCTCAAACTGGCAATGAAAAACCCCCATTCTCAAGTTGGCAAAGAAGAACCCCCATTCTCAAATTGGCAATGAAAAACCCCCATTCTCAAACTGACAATGAAAAACCTCCATTCTCAAACTGGCAATGAAAAACCGCCATTCTCAAGTTGGCAAAGAAGAACCCCCATTCTCAAACTGACAATGAAAAACCTCCATTCTCAAATTGGCAATGAAAAACCCCCATTCTCAAACTGACAATGAAAAACCTCCATTCTCAAATTGGCAATGAAAAACGCCCATTCTCAAACTGACAATGAAAAACCCCCATTTTCAAACTGACAATGAAGAACCCCCATTCTTAAATTGGCAATGAAAAACCCCCATTCTCAAATTGGTAAAGAAGAACCCCCATTCTCAAATTGGCAAAGAAGAACTCCCCAATCCGTATTCGTTGCCAATTTGAGAATGGAGGTTTTTCATTGCCAATTGGAAAATGGGGGTTTTTCATTGTCAGTTTGAGAATGGGGGTTCTTCTTTGCCAGTTTGAGAATGGAGGTTTTTCATTGCCAGTTTGAGAATGGGGGTTTTTCTTCCCAGCCATCGATATATGTCACATATATTGCAATATATAAATGATTATTTACATACGGAGACACATATGCAATTGTACATGCTACATAATTGTTGTTTATGCATATATCGTCTTTCCAATTTTTCATATTTTTTCTTTCCATTATCAAACGTTAGGTTGCGATTATTTTTTCATGGACGATTTAATAATCAACTAAGAAAAATAATCCTTTCCCTCGGTATCTTCAATTTTTTGTACCCATAATCTGTAAATGATTTATCCAACAAATCGTTCTGTGCCGTATTTCGTGGGTATACATTTTCCGGCGAGATTTCGTCGAAATGCCGAGGAAATTGAATTATCGGTAGAAAAAAAGGCGTTATTTTTATAATCAGCATAATTGAAACGCGATTCGAACGTCCATGAAATGCTATCTAAAATTAAGACGCGCTGAATAGATCAATTCGGAAGTTGGACAAAAAAATTAATCAATGACATTAACAGCCTCGCAGCTGCAGGCTTCGCACCTAATCACTTATCAGCTGGCGAAAGAAATGGATATAACGAAAAAGGATCAATGGTGAAACTGAAATTGCAAGCGTCGATCCACTTTGTTCTGCTTTTTTGCGACGAAATTTAGAACTTTAAATTCCCGATTGTACGAAAAAAAAAGGAAAAAAAAAGTCGCATTTGCTTTAACGACAAATTGAATAAAAATATTATGAAGACGTTCAATTCATGGCTTTGAATTTTTCTGATAATCAATGCAACGGATTCGAATCTTTTCAAAACGTTCAAATAACGGTATTTAATTTTTTCAACGTTTTCGTAATACGATCAAGTGAACCCTTTTTAAATAGTTGAATTAAAATTTATATATTTGTAAAACTGAAAATAGGCGGAATTAATTTTTAAAGAGATGTAAATTAAACCTTAAAAGGACCATGTTCAAATTCTTCTCCGATTTATCAGGTACAATTTATCATTTTTTTTACAGGCCACTTTATTGTTAAACTTTTTTAAAGCCAAATTTACAACTTTATTTTACCAAATTTTTTTATCTTTCCACTTATCAATTTGTGTAAATCTGTCGTATTCTTGCTTCAATAATTAATCACCAAACTTGTTATTTTGTCAAGAAACCTGTAATTTTACCTCTTGTACGATAACGCTTTGCAGTCTCTAACTAACCTAACAAATCTTAACTTCAATGTTTATGCAAACGATATATTGAAGAGTGCTCGTATACTTCACGTTAGTTATGACTTGTAACACATATATTGTATACATATATACAAGTATGCTAATTTCAATTTCGAGTTATGTTTGCAAACAATTTCTATTACCGATTTAAATTATATTCATTCAAATATATTCAAAACAGTTTTTGGTTATATCAGTGTAAGTTTAGTTAGATCGATCACATTATTGAATTAACGTAAAATTTACTTAGCATGGTTATTATGAAAAAAAAATAAATAAATAAATAAACATAAAAAATGATGTGCCTGAAGTTTGCCATCGACTAAATTGACAAATACAACAATGAACATAGTGCAAAATTAATAAATAAACACAAAAATGAATAATAAAAAAATAAATAAAAAAAATAAAATAAATTAATAAATTAACACAAAAAATTGTCGATTTGAATTTTTGAACTTGGAAAATTTTCTAAGTCCAACATGTGTGGCGATTCGCCACGTGGCAAAGTTCAAGCTCATTAAACAATGTTAAAACTATATATTAACTATGCATAATCACTTCCACAATAAATAATTACGAAAAAACCTACAAATTTCAAACAGTAACCCACGTCGAATGAATTGACGAGCGAGGCAAGCAAGACGCGAATAAACGTAACGAATGCATCCGAGTGCCATTGCGAGCATAATAAAATACCAAACGTCGGAGTTTCGCGACTGAGTAGGAAACGAAAAAGTGGGACAAAAAATATCATTAATACCGCAACGCGTATCCGATTCAAAGCATTTTCGACGGCGGATGAAACAGTCGAGCGTGTAAAAATGTCCGCGCTTTGAGTCGTTTCTATGTCTAACGGAAAACCGCCGAAAAGGCGGATGTGGGGGGGGGGGGCTGGAAAAATTGCATCGCGCGTTTAATCGGTCAGCGCGTGAAAGCATTGTCTATCGGACTTAAAATTAATGGGCATTGCACGCCAGTCGGCTTCACGCGACCGGCTCATTGACGCTTCGCTAAACGATCGACGAACCCACGGGAAAATGCGACCGCGCCTACCTCGAGAGTGCACTCGCGCGTCACACAATGCGCCGAGGGTTCGTCATGATTTCGTGCTTTGCGTCGCCTCACAAATAGGCTGGGGTTACTCCGAGAGAAATGTTGGTGGCACTTAGGACGTCCAACAATTGGAAAACACAATTTTTTTACAACACGTTGCTATGGAGAAAGTAGCCATTTTTCCCACTAGTGTAGAAAGTGGTTATTTCTCTTACTCGTGACTAACATAACTCGTAAAGAAAATAACCACTTTCTCCACGTGTGAGAAAAATGACTACTTTCTGCATGGCAACTTGTGAAAAGTCCTGTTTTCTTAACTTTTGATCGTGGAGAAAGTAACTATTTTCTACACTTGTGACGAAAGTAACCATTTTCCATACTAGTGTAGAAAATGACTACTTTCTCCACGGCAGCACGTTGGAAAGAATGTGGTCTTATACTCGTGGTTGGCGCTATTCGTAGAGTAATACACTATTATATTGTCATAACAATAACTGGTTGAAGATCAGTAGAAAAAATGACACTAGTTACTGAGTACCAATACAGTTTTTTGTAATGTAAGTTTCACTGAGAGAAATAGATATTAAAACATCCAGATAGTGTATCTAAATATAAAATTGAGAATTAAATTCATTATCCTGACAGTTGATACTGATATATTCCATAACCTCAATACTCACATTATCTAAATATTCACTTTGTTCATTAACGTATTCAGCTTCTTGGTTAACTAAATATAATCCTCAATGATCTTCAGATGTTTAAATTGACCTTCCGAGATAGTTACGAACAGATAACGTTACAGATAACATGAAAATGATCTATTTGAAATGATCTATTTCTCTACGTGAGAGGCCCTGGTCTTTCGGCACATTTCCATAACTAATTGCGGTAACGTAATTAGTAAATCTCATTAATTAATAATTTATAATTAATCAGTTCAGTAATCGCGCGGACGGTTTGGACGAATGAATATTAACTTGCCGAACCGTAGTTCGAAAAGTCCGCTGACCTCGATCCTTCGGGCATGAAATTCAAGCTGACGTGGTAAGTGGGAAAAAGACGGCTGCGTTAAGTGCAACGAAAACGTCGCGATTTCCGTTTAATGAAGTCGCTCGGGCCCGAGCCGATCGGCCTCGAAGTCGGCAGCCAGGGGAAATCAAGGTCAGGGACCTCGTTGACCCCGACTGTCACCCCGGATCGGCTGTCGATCGATGTCGGAGGCTGAAAAAGTTGGTCGTTAGCGCAACCACGGGAGATTCAGCGTGCCAATGAAACGAAAGTATTGATTCACGGAATATCAGTCTTCATTGACATTGGTATGATGTACCGGCGCGTATTTCAACGGCGTTACGAAAGTCCGAGGCTCGCAGACTCCCGACCTTATCGAGGTTGTTAACCCTTATAAACCGTGGGTCTGCCACGGTTTATAAGACGAAAAAACAACGAAACGATTTTCGTTTGCGCGAAGAAAACGGATTACGAAAATGGAATAGAGAATACCAGCATGTGTTGTTACCCTCGTGATATATGGGGGTTTTTTGAAGTTATTGAAAGATAGAATGTGACTGGAACCAAGACTGGATAGTCATCAGTAAGACGAAGACAAATATTGAATTAATTGGTACAATGATGAACTTTACTATCATTCAAGTTATTTTTGAAGTATATGCGATTATTAACCCGCAGGTTATTATATAAATAGTGCACTTAACCGGTGTATTCACCAAAAAATAATACAATGGAAATAGTTGATGCTTTCGACTAAAGTGGATGGCTCAGCTAAAACGAAATGGCTGAATTGGGAATAATTTCCATCACTAATGCAATCGTTTCATCTTTTAAATAACTTTCAAATTCATCATTTTTTTAAATAATGCAACGAAATTAATTGTATCTATCGAAAAACGATTGACTAAACAAAAAAAAATGAAACTAGAAATAAGAAGAGAGAAATAATCTTCATCACTAGTTCCTTTTTTTTGCTTTTTCAACGACAAGTGTTTAGGAAATTTTCCAATCTGACGCACTGTATTCTTTATTCACACCAAAGTTCGAGAGTGCTCGACACTATGGATTCTGGATACAGACGAGTGCACAAACTGTTCATTGGCAAATATGTTCAATGGCACGTCCATCAAATTTCATTTCTACCAACGAAAGCTCTCGCTCGCGCCCTATTCTAACATAGGATTCACTCTTTTTTCGCGATTCTTCATTCAAATGTTTATTTGACACTGATCCGTCAAAAATGTGATTCCATAAAATGCAATCACTGATTAAATACTCACTTCGTATCACAAATTTTGATACAATTGCCTTGCTACGTTCAAATTTGTATCGAGCTCTTCAAGTACAATTTTAAGTAGATTTCAGATAATTTTATAACACTTGGAAAATTATGAAATATGTATTCGAGCGTTGAGTCAATGATTATAATTTATGGAATTAAACTTTTGTTCGAAGAGTTGTGAATTTGTAAAACTATTGAAATGTTTTTTACTATCAGTTGAAAAGGTGAATGAGTGAAATGCATCGATATTTTGATGAGCTTTAGTTTGTTTGAATGCTGAAAGTGGAAAATTAAATTCGTAATTTAAAACTCGACCGAGGTACAGTTGAAAACGTTTTTTGAATGAGAATTTAGAAACCAAATTGACATCGCTCGAATGTGGAGATAATCATATTTTGAGGGTCAAATACCTATTGATATTAAAA
Organism: Aradophagus sp. ZL-2020; assembly: GCA_022817685.1. NCBI lineage: Eukaryota > Metazoa > Arthropoda > Insecta > Hymenoptera > Scelionidae > Aradophagus > Aradophagus sp. ZL-2020. The sequence continues at coordinate 7,725 of JABFOV010003075.1, read as the reverse complement.
ACTTTGAATGTATGTGAAAAATCGGTAGTATTCTTCAACGACAAATTTGAAACCATCTCAATAAATCATCAAAATACAATAAATTGTTAAACTGAGTGGGATCATTTAAAAAGACATTGTTTTTGCTGATTTTTACTCAGTTCGACAGTTCATTCTTATTCAATTCAACTAATTTCTAATTTATGGTAATGTACAACGATCAAACTATTAAATAATGAAACAACATTTGCTAAATTAGTTTATTCAATCAATAGATAGGATATATCTCAGTAGATAGTTTAATCCTTATCCGTCGGTATTTTCGTTAACTAATTACAATTCAGATCGTGATGAAAACCCACAAATTATCCACAACAACGAATCTTAATTCCGAGCGTGAATGTCAGAATTAAAAACCAGGTCCATTATTTTCAACGTAATACAAAAACGTTTAAATAGTATCTTCGAGTACAAGCACAACGAAAAAAATTTAAATGCAGACACTTTGCACGGAAAAAAAAAATTAATAATCACAATCTTATAGAGTCGAAGTATCCCATAATATAATATCATACGACGCTTGTCAGAAAATATCTATTTGACTTTCAAACATAATAAATACAAAACTCACTCAGTTTAACATTAACCTTTTTCAAAAACAGATCCAACTTTTCATTTCCCAATTCCAATAAGATCTTACATTCGATTTCTCTCAGTCAAGATTATTAGACAGTCCAATAGGTATTGTATCTAAAAATACAAAATTTCATTCCCATTCGTATTTGAGATCAAAATACCGCCCCGACTTACACGTAACAACCCAACAACCGAGAAGTGAAAAGCCCGGCGACCCCTACGAAACGGATGCGCACCGTTGGCGCCGTGCGCCAAGAGCCGCCGATACTTACGTCAGAGTCGTCGGCCCGCAGCCGAGGCTTCGTATTCGTCCGTACGAGATATGCGTGAACGGCGGCGAACAACTACGCGGAATCAAAGCACGAGCGGCCCGGGAACGTCGCCGGGAACTGGGGCGCGCGGCCCGCGGTGGGGCGGTGGGCCGGGGGGACGGCGGCGTAAAAATCGCGACAATCCGGCGCTATTGATCTCGCGTGCGATCGCGGCCACGACGATCCCGCCGGCGCGGCTCCGCGGGCTGCTGGGGCCCAGAGCGCCCCAGGCTGGTGCCGTGGGGCCGACCGAACGCCCGGGTCGCTGCGGCTCCCTGGCCTCTGGCGCGTTTCCAATCACGGCACACACTCACACACCGGCTCCGGCAGAATCATCCCGCGCGAACCCCGGGAGCGGCTGAAGCGGCGGCCTGGCTCTCACTGGCGCGGTCGCCGAGCGCGGCGCGAGATGCCGCGGGCTCAGCATCCGCGCGCCAACGCGCAGGACCAGCGCCGGGGTCGCCACCCCCACCGACTACTCGCCCCCCCTCACACCCCACTCGGGTGAATTCTCGCCCCCGCGGAACCGGGCTCCGACGCTCCGGTGCGAGCGTACGCGCTGGAGCCGGCGTCTTGGACCCTGCCTTGCCGACCGTCACGGGATGAGAAGTTCGCGACCTTATCGCGGCGGCGTAGCGAGGGGGTGCGGATGAGGGCAGTTGCCCCGGGCGCCAAAAATGGAGGGGGTCAAATTTATACATTTTCAAAATATTTTAAAAACAAAATAAAATTTTCGAAATGTTCGGGGTTGGTTTTAAAATTTTCAATTTGTTATCTATTTAATGTCATATAAATCACTTTTAAAAGTTTGGATTTACATTTACTTTGGTAATTTACTGTTTTATTTCAATTACTCATAAATGTATTAATAGAAAAATATAGATTTATTGAATTAAATGAAATTAAGTTGTTTAAATACGTATGTATTATATCCCTTAAGATGTTTCACTTTAAATAAATGTATTTTATTAGATTATATATATATATATATATATATATATATATATATATATTTGTCGATACCATTAAACCCAATATCACATATCTGTACAATCTCAGCCTTTGATATTTAAAAGGATGAATGTTCAGATGTTCAACATATCTTCAACGAACAATTCAAAACCCAAAATTTAACCCCATAACGTCCTAAACGCGACACAAGGCGTCTTAAATTGAGACATCCGATTTGTACCCATCATCGCTCTACGTTGTCAAATTTGTACGCATCTGCTCTCCACCAATTACCAATGAACAAACAATTTATCTTGCCGCAACGATCGATTATAAATTCAAAATACGCAGAAAAATGTTGAAACCAATCGTACCGTGGAAATTTGCCCGTCTCAAAAAGCGATTTATTACGCCGGGAAGGCGGCTATTATTGATGATCCGGCCGACAACAGATGCAGAGGGAGAAAGGTCTTTTAGGTGTTCCGGCGTGTGGAATAGGAAAATGCACTAGCCAGGTTTTACTGCGGGCTCTTCGTTTCCTCTCAGCCGGCGCTGATGTTGATTTTATTCCCCCGAAAGAACATTCGCCCGCGTTTGTTTGGGCGCCGGGTAATTTATTTTTATTCGCCGAAGCCGCGCCCCGAGTTGACATTGATGTTGGGCGCAATTTAAGCCTCGCGTAAATGACAACGCGCGTTTGCGAAAATTGCCGCGTTCATCGTCGATGCGAAATTGTTTACTCAATGCTGCGTTAATGATAAACAATGCTCCCCACCGCGATCAGCCAGCGCGCACTTTTGTTTAATTATTCGCATTAGCGTGCGTATTATTAATTGTAATGCCGGGCTAATTAAATGGCGAAAGTTTAATGGTTTCGCGAGGACTTGGGCTTGTCACGCGCAGTCGATCGCGATTTCTGAATTATTACTATTAATCCCGACCGTTCGCGAAAATAAATACACGGGGTCGTTCGGGCACATCCGCGTGGCACGTTTTATGCTAATCCTACGGAAGACGTTATTTTAATAACAATTTATCGTAACGTTAATTTAAATTGTCGCGTCCTGCCGCGGCATTTCTGTTATAATAACCCAGATGTAACCCTTGAAATTACCGCGCGCACTCGAGGCATTCTGTTTATATGCGTGCAATCAAATTAAGACAGTGCGCAAATGCGCGCATGATATTTGTTGGAAGTCGTGGCGATGGAGCAATGAAAGTGCACTGAGGGAAAAAATGTAAACAATCATTTAATGCAGTATTATAACTTGATGTACACGCGCGTTTTAAAGTTATTAAAAATTTAGCGATAAATTATAAATTGTTTTAAAATGTCAGAAAACGAAACATTTGTTTTTAAAGTGGCTTAATAAGACGTGCTCGTGTGTAATTTAAAATGAGGTATGGAAAAAAATTTTTGAATGAGTTTCATTTAATGAAAAATAATAGAAAATGTTGAATCCTTACAGCATTAAAAAAAAATTGCATCGTTTGCAAATCATTCATTAGTAATGCCATTTGATCAAATGTGACCAACTAAAAATCGGAATGGAAACGATCAAAATTGACTCGTTTCAGATCAAAATAGGATAAAATCTAAATCATTGATTGTGAATAAAATTGGATTCATTAATCAATAAATTTTATTCGTCATTAATGGATCAAATTTCTATCTTGTTTTGATCTGAAACTAATTAGTTTTGATCGTTTCCGTTCCGATTTTTGGTTGGTCACATTTGATCGAATTGAGATTTAAACTCTTTTTACTCGGAATATCTTTAGTAAGAACTAATATCTGTTTAAAAAAATGTCCCTTTTCTGCAACATTTCTCCCGTGATGGCTTCAAAGACGAGGAATCACTCTACTATTCGTGATGCAGTCTTACATTGATGACTGTATCGGTTGGATCACCTTATAAAATATTCATTTAAGTGTTCCCTGACAAGTACGAATACGACAGAAAGCTAGATTGCACGAATAACTAGTGCTACAGCGTATTTGCAAATCCCAGTAATTTTACATAGCAATGATTATTCAAATGTGCGCTGTAACTTGTTAATTGAAGAAAACGTCGAAAGATATCGGTTAAAACGTATCGGACGAAGTTGACTCATTTAACAAAGATTATACAACTAAATATGTTGAAATATCTTGCTTACGTTGACAAAGTTGTGTCGAATAGAAAAAACAAGTGCAAAACCAAGAATTCGAGAGAATAATTAAATATTTTTTAAAATATTTTCACTCAATCAACTTCTACACTACAAGTTACACTTTTTTCCATTTATAAAAGTCGCAGTGCAGATTGGTCAAACTTGTTGCGAATTTCATGAAAATTGTAAACAATTTATATGCATGCTATCATCATTTCATTACAATCTCAAAGCGATTTCCGTTATTCTGCCGATCAGTGACAAAATGGAATGCAAATTGAAATCGATTTTATAAATATAAAACGGATATTGTAATTCAGTTAACAAAGCGGCTGAAAAATAACGTCTCCACGCGCGTGGTGCCGTATTTGTTATGATAAACCATACAACTGTCGCTTGGCATTACATACGCCGTCGGCTGTAGGTCACGAATGCATCGGAAACTATCAAGATCAAAACTCACAGATAGAAATTTGACGTTCAATTTTCCATTATAATGTAGATGGATTCTACAACCGACGAAATCAATCTCGCCATTTTTACGATCAATTTAACGAACCTGGGCGCGAATGGCGATGACACGGCTCGGTTATGAAGTGGATTTACAAAACTCTTTAACCAGTCGAAAAGAAACTTAGGATGCTTGTATGAGATGTACCTCAAACAAGTCACACGTATGCAGAATATATGCTGCCATAAATATGGCATATCGATGGCTGGGAAGAAAAACCCCCATTCTCAAATTGGCAATAAAGAACAAACATTCTCAAACTGGCAATGAAGAACCCCTATTCTCAAACTGGCAATGAAAAACCCCCATTCTCAAATTGGCAATAAAGAACAAACATTCTCAAACTAGCAATAAAGAACCCCTATTCTCAAACTGGCAATGAAAAACCCCCATTCTCAAATTGGTAATGAAAAAACCCCATTCTCAAATTGGTAAAGAAAAACCCCCATTCTCAAATTAGCAACGAAGACGTCATTACCAATTTGAGAATGGGGGTTTTTCATTGCCAGTTTGAGAACAGGGGTTTTTCATTGCCAATTTGAGAATGGGGGTTTTTCATTGCCAGTTTGAGAATGGGGGTTTTTAAAACTTGAAAAATCGCTCTTTGTGTGATAAACATATTTTCAAAAAAAAAATATTAATAATTGAACGTATTGAAAATTAACGATCTACAATGTGTCATGAAATATAATACATTTAATCAACATTTACCCATTCGGTATTATTGGACCGTTTACTACTAGACGAGTGTACAGATTACCATACGATTGATACACAATCGACACGTGACCAAGTCCAATTGACTACGCTTCCTGCAACTATTAATTAAACAGTGCATTCGAGACAGTTTAAATTCACACTGAGCACTGTGTGTGTAATTAAACTTAAATTAGATTTTGGTTTTGTTTATTCAGACACTGCCATAAATGTATTTAATTAATTAATGCAATGTAAAATAAGTGTATCGCAGGGTAAAATGTGTAACTGATAAAAACTATTCGCGATTGCGAATTGTACCGTTTAAATTATTTAAATAAACATAATAAATGTATTGTTAATTTACTCTTATTCAATATCGATAACTTTTGTTTTAAATTGATGTGCAATCAGTCAAACAAAAGTGTTATTTTGATATAACAACGAAAGATGAAAAAGCGTTAAAAAATTTGATAGTCAAACTGTGTTGAACATGAAATGTGTCGTGGTCAATAACTTTCATTTACGACTATTTCTTTTACAGTGTTAGGAGTAGTCGGAAAAAGCTCCTGTTGAGATACACATCGATAATCTTGGCAAGCACAGGAATACCTTCCAGTCATCGGCACGCCTGGCTACCTGTGATCAGATCTTAGTGTCACTGTTGCACACTGCCCTATAATTTGCCCATCACCCGGATTGATCTACATCTCTGATATATCACTGCTCCATCGGACGCGGTAAAATGCACCCCATATTTCTATCGCAGTATTGGTCAATCGTCGATAAAATACAAGGTATGTTTATTTATAATTTATTTGATTTATTAAGCTGGACAGTTTATATTGATTTATTTCAATTGCTGATTATTTAACAAAAATATAATCAAAAATAATTTAATTGAAATAATTTTTATATTCATGTATATATTAAGCATAGATATAAAATTTCCTGATATACTTGATGCCTAATTTATATAACTTCAAAGTTAATCTGCAACATTAGACTTTTCATTCACTGAAAAAAAATTATTTGAAAATCATCAATTTTATTTGTTTAATATACTTTATCCAATATTCAAAGTTCAAACGTTTCTCTGTAAGAAATGTAAAATAAGCTAAGATAATCAAATTACAATGCAATTCATCGAAGTTGTTCATTTCATTTGACAAATGAAATGCAGATTCTAGGAAGTTTGAAAATTATATCCATCTTAGTTGGGTTATGCTTACAGCATTAATTTACCGTCTTTGTCTAATAATCCCATATTACCTAGCACCTAACCTAACACGCTATTCATCTCACTTAGATATTCGATAATTAGAACTTAACAGACAATATCCATGACAGACAGTCAGATGCAAAAGAGCTATGAATTGAAGTTATACCAAACCGGTACAAAGTTCTAGTGAACGGGAAATCTTAATTATTATTCATACATCCTAAACGAGAATCTTACTCATTGACAAGACAAACGGAAATATACAAATGTCACCGCTTGACATACTTACGTTTAAAAAATTGGAAAAATCTATTTTTCCACATGTGCTTTGTTTGGTCGAAGACCCTTCCTGGGACATAAAAATTGACAAAATTTCTGCACCTCAGAGAGTGTATAATCAATATTTCAAACCAGCAGGAACCGTAGTGCAGAAAGTTGAAGTTTTCGTTATGTGGTTTGTTTGAAACGAACGTAGGATCCTCGCACATGTAAATTTACAAATCCATCCGTTAGTCAAACATAACACTTTTCTATCTTTTTCTTGCTGCACTTTTCACTTCGACGATCAATTAATTCTCATACGACTGCACTTGATGCGAAATCAAAGTCACGCATTGTCTCGGCTCGTTTCCCTCCAAACCATCAAAATTAACGTGTGGGAATTTAAGGCATCGGAATGGGTTGTTGCGCGGCTTTTGCGTACACGCAAATGTCACTTGCGTCATCGTCAGTCTTCGTTTGTTGTTCGGTGTAAAATAATTATTCAGCGTCAGTCTCGCACCAACCATAATTAATGAAATGAGCCAAAGTTCGCAGAGCGAGAGCCCAGTCATTCAGTCAGTCAATTTAAGTAGGTGGTATTAGATTTTGTGCGGCAGGTGGTAATCGAAAGAGCAGAGTTTCGAAGAGCGAAAATTCCTCAGGTGCTTCTGATATACCGAAGAATATATGAAGAGTGTATTTACGATTAAAATAGAAGGTGGTTTATAACGGTTATAGGTGTTTTAAAACGGTAATTCTGCACGGAGAGAAAAATCCTAGTATAATTTACTAGACTGACACGTAAAGCTGGGACAAGTCGAAAAAATAGTATATATTGACAGCTTTTTTGTATTGTATGCAATATTGTATAGAAGGTATTATTATACGTCAATGAGCAGTCGAAGGACCAGTCTAGTAAAATTTATAAACCTTATTATGCAACAGAAAAGTTGGTGAAATATGGTTGTTTAAAACAAGGACTGATGGCACGGGGGATAAAAATT
>JABFOV010003074.1:0-17549 GCA_022817685.1 Aradophagus sp. ZL-2020 | reverse complement strand
ACAATGTTCTTTGTTGTAATTGATCTACATCATTCAGTTCTCTTACATGTTCTTATGTTACGTGTTGTCTTCATACTTCGTTCTATGTCATTTTTTTAGTTTGTTGTAGAGGTAGCAGAGCGCAGACGTCATACGACACGCGCCGCCGCGTGCGCTCTGAGGTGGTGTGAAGCGCTCGCTCCCTCCCCCCCCCCCTTTTCCCCCTCCTTATTTTTTTTTTTCCTTTTTTTTCTTTTTTTTTTTTTTTTTTTTTTTTTCATTCACCGGAACAATGAATTTTTATTTTGTAGAATCGTGTGGCGTGAAAGGCGCGATTACTAGCGTTCTCGATGAAGTCACGCTTCTGCGAAGGAGCGCCTTCGTTCTCACTTCGTTCCGCGGATTAATATTAATTGTCTCGTTTGCTACGAAGGTAATCGTATTGGCTCGGCACGATACGTTTTAATCCCGATTAAGTTGATCGTGATTCCGGCGAGTGAGCTGCGAGAAATGTAAGCGAATATGTGAACAGGCAGGATCGACTGTAAATTTACGTTTTTCGCGCGGAAAGCAACATTTTCCGAGGGAACGGACGCAAGTTCGCTAACGTCGTTCCGTTCTTAGAAAGTCGACCGTGGCACGTCCGGTGGTAAAGAGGAAAAAAATTTGAACTTATCGCAAACGTGGAATCGGTAAAAAAAATGACGCCCACAGATCACATGGAAACAGACTGTCTTTTTATCAGTTTTTAGAACCGCTTGTATGCGTAAATTGATAGGTCGAAATATCAAATTATTACGAAACATTAATGTAATTAATTTTACTGTTATCTTATGCTGTGGGCAAAGGATTATTCATATTAATGGAGCGTTTAATGAAAATATTTTAGAGTAAATTATCTTCTTATAATTAATTAATTGCAATAAATTGTTCCATTAATTTAATTTGATCGAAAAAATATCACAATGTATTACTTTGTAATGCAATAAATAAATATATTTATCGAGCTACATATACATAATAAATATATTTATTTTCAGCGAGTGTTTTTTATCTCAAGTTCAATCGTCTTTTTTTATTTACTCAAAGAATCAATGTTTCTGTGTACTTCTTCTAATAAAAGAACGAAATCAGTGAATGATTGAATACGCAATATGCAAACTTCGTGACGTTTAAACGATACTTATTTGAATTGAGTATCATTTTATATGATTCTGATTTGAACATATAATGGTGCACAACTCAGCCAATACCATTAGCACCTTACGTTGCTATGCATTAACAAGACTAACGTGTGCCACTCAATGTCTCAATGCGATATTTCAATATTGTCTATAATGCGCGATCGATGCTTTGTAAATGATTACGTTTTAAAATACATCTGACATATAAAAAATGTAATATACCGCTACTTTACACTTCATTGATGATGTTAATGCCAACATCTTGAAAAGATGATGTACGTTTCCGAGTGACTGAGTTTATCACCGTTTATAAATTATTAAAACATTTCTGTGGTGCAAACAAGTGAGTGTTTATAGATAAACGGAGTTAAAGTTTTCTTCTGCTTTTTTACTCTAAAAAATCGTATGATTAAATATTACATTCTTGACATATTGTAATGTACATAGAACGTGATATTTCTTCTTTTTGGAAACACGGATATCTATGTTCCTCTGTTTTATGATGCAAAACCACCAAACATTATCAGGCAATAAAGATTAGCATGTGTCAATACACGATACTTTCACACCCTTAACAGCCAGTAAATTAATCATAATCAATTCCCATGCATGACTTGTTCACACATTGCGTAAGTTCAAATTTAATTGTCTTTCACGTACTGCGATGTGACAATGAAATAAAAGTGGTCTTTCACGAATAATCAAACGATTATTAATTGAAATTATAAAAGATTGGACGCAATAATAATGAAATAATGTTGTGCTCTGGTGCACTGAGAAAGAAATAAAAAAATTTACTAAGTATTTCCATAATGCAATGACATAATTTTTTCAATACAATATTTTGCTATAATTTTTGTAATTCAATTACTATTGTATAGGATAATTTGATGAATTTTGATTTTTACATCTGAATTTTAACTTGAAAATAAAAAATGTAAGCATAAGTGAATGTAGCAAATATTAATGTCATCCTTTTTTTAGTAAACATGCTGAACATTCGGTACGAAAGTTGAAGTTGATTGCAATCATCAACTTTCATCCTAATTTATAGATAGAAAATAAGGTGTCTTACACATATTCACGAAAATGCTTCGTTATTATTGTTAACAAATTTAAACGCTTATCTTTGGACAAAAATACATTTAGTTGTGGACACTTCATTGTAGTGACGTTATACGGCAACGTGTTTCATTATCACAACATTTTACAGCGTCATCATATTTTATCGCATAAAGATATTTGCGATATCAATGAAGGAAGAAAAATATGTGCGCATTAGGTTGCTATCATACTATTACCGTAATCTAGGTCAAATTTTTATTAATAAAATCAAAACACAATTTTTGTCGTATGTAACCGGAGCCAATTGCTACGGTTGCAATAAATGTTTCGATAAGTAATTCTCGGTTGCATATATAAATCGGACATCTCGACCGAGTTTTGCGTTTAAACTTATATTCAGCGTCAGAAATGCGGAAGTTTTTGACCTATCCAATATATTTGCAGTTGACATCTATTGACACGCCAGTCATTTGATACGAATTATTCAAATAAATAAAAGTTAACATTCAACAAAAAATATTCAATATTACGATATTGCTTTCTATCGAAATCTGCTAAAAACAGCTGCATGCGTCAAAGCATATGTATTGTTTTGTTAAAAATAACGGTTTGTTATTTAAATGTTTATATTTTGACGCTATGCTTTGTGTTTTGATACAAAACAGCTTTCTTAAAAAGTCGTCCACTTTTCTTCAATTTGAAACGTCTGTATGAATTTCGGCATAAAACTTTCAAGTCTGATTATCTCGACACGTATAAGTGAAAATGTTTTGATAACTTATCTCATATTCCTGCAATTTAAATTTCACTTTCAGTAAAAAGAATTATATATAATTATATTACACAAAGGCCTTATTGTAAAATAGTTTCAAATCTACAATTTCAATACTTTACACTGAGAACACAAGTGTAAAGTTACACTGATTTATCAGTGGTCATAAATAAATAATACCAGTCAGTGTAAAATTAAACCATTGAAACCATCAAATAATAAATGGAGAGGCACCTGCCCTTTCATTCATCACTTTCAAACTTCACAATTTACAATTTCGTGTTTATATTTTCAAGTGTTTGTAGCTGCGTCTATAGTTAACATCAATGAATTATCAGAACTAGAAATAACTGATTATTTCCGCTGATTTGTTTACGTGTCCTGTTCATCAAACCTTCAAATTGTAGAACAAATATTATTTATACTTAATTTAATATCAATGGATTTTACACAAATTCACAACTTACGTTGTTCAACTTGAAATAGAAAACCAATATATACACAACAAGAACAAATTAAAGCCGACCATTCACAGTAAATTAATACTTCTGGTTCTATGCATAATTTGTTACTTATATCAATAAGAATATAATTAAAATTTCAAACCAAATAAAATGAATTGTAAACTGTATAAAGTATTGGCTGCAAAAGAAAATGTACTTTTTGATATAATCAGCAACAATTACCGCTATTCATTTTTTAAAGTTACGAGTAAGATGTGAATTATTTGAGACATAATTACTAATCAAGTCATTATGTGGCAAAACGCTGGTTTAAATATGATCTTTTTTAAAGAAAATTACAGGTTAATTTGTAAACAACAAGTATTTACGCGTAGGTATTGACTAACTCTATAATAGAGGAAGGAGAGAAGATACTTCAGCCGGATTAAGCACGTATTTATTAGCGACACTTGGTCCGCGAGGGAGAAAAACGAACGCAGTGATAGACAGCGCGACGTCTCGCAACGACGGTCGTAATTACGTCTCATTTGCAATCAGTCAAATGATATTGCGCAACCACTTTCCGAAAATGATATTTTGATAACAAAAAACGAAAGGCGACCCGCATCGCCGGTTGCCTTAACGATCAATTAAACGCGCACACAATCACTGGCCTTTAAAAATAACACGATTTATAAATATGTAATCGAATCTCCGACTCTGAAGCCCGGCGGAAAGAAAAACTCGAATTTGAATAAGAACAATCTTGATTCATTGCAAATGAATGTATCATTGGTATAATATTCTCATGACATTAAGGTATCTAAAGAATATCATCTTATTCTTTAAGAATCTACATACTCTTTGAAGAAAAGTCGAATCAGATAAATCATCAGAGTTTTCAATTAAATGTTTACGCAACGCTGTGGTTTCGTATGTGAAGTAATGAAGGTTGAACGAAAAATATGATAAATGGTTTATTATTTCGTTGCGATAAACATTTGGCAAAATATTAGCCATTTAATCTAGCGGTCAAATGAACCTGTTTGATTAAGACTGAAAAATTAATTTCAAAGTATGTCAAAAAAGTTGCGTACAAAAGAAAAAAATGTAAAGCAAATTACAGCACTTAATCGCTGAAAAGTTTTTTTTTTTTTTTTTTTCAATTACAAAGTTACCCAGTAAACTCTAAGCAACTATTGACAATTCAAATCTACAAAGTGTTTTAATGAAAATTCACCGATGAATTGAAAGAGCAACGACTGGAAAATATTTGCAACGCAGAGGGGTCGAGTCGACAGTAAGCAGCAATTTTTCGAAGCCTTGGGTCAAGATCGGCATCCTTGAGTGACCCGACCCTGTGTCGAGTTGTGGCGTGGTAGCGGGGCAACCGGCATCCACCCGACACGTATCAGCTCAAAGCGAATCGTGATCGGGCTCGCTAACAAGAGAGAGACACGCCGATGTTTCGCGCGCAACACATACGCGCGCCACACACACATGCGCGGCGCAATAAAGCGCACAAATGGCAGCACTCATATGCCGGGAGACTGGTTTGCATCGCTGCGCGGCCGATATTTACGGCGCGCCGGCGGAAAAATGCGCGAGCGCGAAACAGGTATTTCAAAGTGAAAAGTCATTAAATGTCTTGCGATTCGAAAAAAGGCCGGTATCACCGTAGGATAGTTTTAAACAGCAATGCGCGCCTGCCTTGCGGCCACGCAAAATGAATTATCCATCGCCGCTGCTGCTGCTGCTTCGCGATCGCTTTCGTTCGTCACACGAATTGAAGGCAATCGCGAAAGAAGATGGGGCGGCAAGGCCGTTTTCTTCTACGAAAAATAAAAATATATCCAGTGGACATTTCTAGTTAAATTTTCTATACTTGTGGAAAGATTATTGAGATGAAGATTCTTTTATAACAGAAAGGTGAATTAGTTACTGTAACGAATTAATATTTTGAACATTTGTGCAAGTTATTTACATATCGAATATTGTTCAAAACTAACATTTTCCTCTGGTTTCCTCTGTTTTTCTTTTATTTCAAAAATCATGTGAGATAATGCAAAAGGAGATCGTTGATGTGGTAAAATTTATTTTGTTAAAGGTAGAAGCACGAAAATGTCATTGTCGGTGCATAGCAATCGCAAATTATTAGCAAAGTCGCTGCCTGCTGACACTAATGGTAAAACGGAACGAGCGGTGGAAGTATAAATAAAGCGGCAAAAAATGCACGAGAAAAAGAAAGGAGGGAGAACAATATTAAAGGAAGAAGGGAGAGAAAGAGTTGGCGTGAGAAATTTCTTTAGACCTTGAACAATTCAGAGTGAAGTACACGAAGCGTTCTTCCATTTTACATTCGATAATTTTTCGAGCCTTTGTTGAGGCTTTCAGTGATTGGTGATCAGTTTTCTATTATATGGGTTTATCTTGTAATATATTGTAGAAACGATTCTGACAAAAATTGAAAAAGATTCGATTTAAATTACAAGCTATTTAGAAAATGCTGAATACCAATCTGTAATAATAACATTTTAAAATTGTTAGAATTTTGTAATTGATACTACACAATTCTCACACATTATAAATATTTATACAATTAAATTTGTATAAAAGCAAGTTTTATGTTACATGAACTTTACGCTAATTTTTGCAAAGAAGTAAATTCAGTAACATAAATGTATTACACATTAAACATAAGTTTAAAGTTCAATACGAACAAATATCACTGTACATTTTTTAGCAAATAAGCTAGTTTATAGAGGATAATAACACTGCATCAACTCGATAGAAATTTTGATGTGCATGAAACAAGCGCAATACTCCATACCAATAATAAACATAACAATATGTGCTGAATAATTGCGGCATACGATTCACGCGCATGCGAATCTTGGCAACAGCATCTGTAATTTAAGTACTTTGGGATAATTAACACGGTGAAAAAAGAAGATTATAATTACTAGCTTCGCAGGTAGTTCTGAGATAAACGTCTGACAAATTGAAAAATTGCTATTTATGTTTATGAAATAAACTTCTATATATTCTCGACGAATACGAGATTACATCGTTTTCGTCGTTCTTTGTTTCGCGATTGTCGAGATAATTTTTCTTTACTCACTGGAACAATGTTTTCAACAATTTTACCGTGATATTCTTGAATTTTTTTCTTTTTGCAAAAGTTTTGAATTATTCAATCGTTGAATGCAAAAAGTCCATGAAGATAATGTATTGGGAAATTTTACAACATATGCATGAATAAATAAAAAGTAAAACTACATTGAAGATACACAAATTACTGGTTGTTCAATTAATTATAATCCATTTAACTTATACAATGATATAATGAAATTTAAATAATGCATTCAAAATGAATGGCGACGTTTGACCTATTAGTAAATTAATTATTGAAAACTAAATATTATATTTTGTGTTGCCTCGGGTATGCACGCTATTTTACAAATCAAAAGACGGTAAAGTAGAACTTACAGCCCGAGAAGAAGTTAGTTTCACACCGTCGTCGACGTTCAAGGTATATAAATCAATTGAAACGCATATCTTACTCCAAATTGAATATACAAAATAAATATACTAACTAAATGATAAAATTAATTTGAAATTCGTTTTGAATTCTCTTTCTCCATTTGCTATCAAAATTGATCACGAACGAAGCTTTCTTGTGACAGCAGTGGACCAAATACTAACTTTAAGATGTTAAGTTATCGATTCAACAACCATTGACGCTTAGCCTATTGCTGTTTAAAATGAGAAAAACCTTGGATTGACATTTTGAGGTAAGTACCAATTTCGATGTTTTATTTTACACAAATTTTTCTCGTGATAAAACCTTAACAATTAACATTTGCGACTTGGTAATTGAACCTGTCACGAAATGCCCGGCGTTGACGTCGCGCCGTTGTGGAGCAAGCTTAAAGCGCGCAGAAGGACAGTAGACGGAGTCGCGTAACCTTTAGAAATGGAAAGGGTCCGGCCGGTCGGCGGGAATCTTTCGACTTTCTTTCGTCATGGCGCGTACTCGCGCTCTCGCTCGGCCGGTCGCTCTTACTCGCTCGCGCGGTCTTTCCTGCCCTGCGTGAATTGCTCGGCCGAGCGCTGTCGCTGCCCCTTTCACCGCGTCGCCTCCATCGGCAAGGCAGTTCCACGACAGTCGCGCCGCTAAAGGTGTGTCGTTAATCGGCCGCGAAGGTGCCGGCGACGGCGGGGCGCTGCTAATGGATGCGGCGGAGATAGAAGTGTGCTCGCTTTTCAAGGTTGGCTCTCCTCACAATTGCAACTCGCTCGTCGCCACGCAACGCGTGCATGCGCGCGTGCACACCAGTCTTCTGCGTTAATGTCAGGCCAGCAGTGAATTACGCTTTCAATTGCGCCGAAGGATACAAGCGGCTTCGGCCGCGGATTAATTCGAAGATCGTGCCGATTACGCGCATTTGCATTGAAACGATTGTCTTGTATCAAGGCGCGCGGCCGGGCGACGGGAGAGGACGAGCAAATTGCTCGCCGATCTGCGGAATTTTCGCTCCAACGCGCGCCAGCGAATTTCGCTGTTTGCGTCGAGCGTTAAGGAATAAATGGCAGGTCTGCCTCGGGTTTTGCACAGATTATGGCGATGGGCCTTTCTGATGACCGCGGGTGGAATCGCATTGCGATTGGGGATTGATGTTGAGTTCTCGCGAAAATACTGCGAATTTGTCGATTCGCTTCAATAGAGTCCATAAATGTTGCAGTAGTTACATAAAGTTAGCGTACTGTAAAAGAAAACCTTTCGAGTGATTTTTAATTTTGACAACAATATTCTGGTTGTATATAATAAATAAAGCCGGTAACGACACTTTTAAATACGCGAAATAAACCAAGATGAAAAAAGTAGCTTGTTCTTTTCTTTTTTATGTATTTACTTTTTTTCTGATGATGGGTACGAAAATCAATTAACGACCATCGAATGCTAGCTTTTCTTGTTTATTGCCGGTGTTTACATTTTTTCTGATCTTTTAATTTCTGTTTCAATGAGGCGATCTTTTCTTTCTTTGTTTTTCTTTTTTAAAGCGAAAACGAAACAAAGAGAAGATTCATTTTTGTGTAAACAGTTTAATTCAAGTTGGTTCAAGTTAATTGGTGAATAGAATTTTTTTTCACACAATGTGTAAAAAATCTATGGCTGTGTATGCAAGTCTAAAAGATTGATCGCTTGTTAGATTGGCTTCATACAGTACATTTCCATACAACTGGCGTCAGCCAAGAGTGCGGAACGATAGTTCTCAGTTCAAATAACAGTGCAGAAAAATTTCTTCTTTACTTTTTCTAGGAAATTCGATGTATTATCTTAAGATGATTTTTTAATTGTTTTCTTTTCAATTTTTTCCTACTTAAGAACTCCTCGATAGTATTGTCTTTTTAAATTATGAAATAGTGAAATTAAAATTATAAAATATTACTTAAATTCCATGTAGTGAGCCTACTCGAGAGTTAGTAAGTCCACTAAATTAGATTTGCCACCAAAGAAAAAAAAGTTACTAAATTTTTTGAGTTGTTAAAAGCCACGTTTTTGTAGGCATCCTCATATTTATTTTAATTCATTCGTCACCTTGTTTCCAAACAAATCGTCCAGAAGCGAGCTATCCATTCGGTCGAATTAACTCGAGGCATTGATCGTAGAAAGTCCGGCGTCTTTTCGCTTTCGGTTCCATTATTTGCCGTTTCATAACACTTAGCGTCAAACAATGTCAACGTTCCCTTTCAGCTCAGCCGGCGCAACGCTCCATCCATAAATAAGCCTTTCTTTCGACAGCATGACAATATACTGTCTATAATCAATGGCGTGCGTCTCGTTTACAAATTTGCCTTTAAAGTTCTTTCAAAGGGAGCGCAAAAGAAGCGGAGCAGATTCTACGTTCTGCGAAACACGATCCGCTAACGTGGTCCACAACAAAGACACAATTCGACTTATGAATTTAACAGTCCAAAGATGGGCGACCTTGGCAGCCCAATTAGAAGAAAGGATCCTTGGGCTCAGTAGAAAGGTTTTTCTTCGCGAAAGGTCGGATTTACTTTAGCCTTCGCGATCCCCAGAAGCACGCGTCATTTTTGTTCGTCAAGTATATAAAATTTACATGCTGAATATTCTTTATATATTCTCTTGAAATTTTGTTTCTCTTTACACTCGAAAAAAAAACCAGTCGGTTGATTTCAACCAGCAAAATTTAATTTCATTAAACTATCTCTCTAGATCTAAAATTACATTTGTACGTGTTACAAAAACGTAATGTAAAATCCTTGTCACATAGTTAACATCTGTTGAAGCATGACCAATAAAATTATTGTTTTAGCATAACAAGTTTTGCCGACTTGATGGTGAAGCACAGTCGGTTCAGAACAATATGTTATTGGAACATAAAGTATTGCAGGTTGTATTGACAATCGACAACATTTTTATTACACAAAACATTCTGAAAATACTTCCAAATATATTGATAATATTTTTCTCTGTTTGTGCATTTTGACGTCATTGTGAGGCAAATATATCGTCACCTGGGTTGAAGAAATCGTCAAGTTAAATCTCCCTGCAAAAAACTTCATTTAAAAATCTGTATCGACACCTAGGTGTCGTTATAGTCTAGATTTTAAATCAAGACCAGATTAGATTTCAAGTTTCATATGTGTTAATCTATTAATACTAATAAAGCGACCTGACGAGGAAACATTATTGGATAGTTAGGACAAAGTCCTAATCCAGACCTTATGTCCAATGAAGTCTTCATTCAGTTTTTGCTGGATTATTGTGAAAAAGAATAAACAAAACTGACTGGCTTTTTGCAGGTAGATCTGTATCGCTGTCGCCTCGATTCGCGCGAAACAATCCAGCGATTACAGTTGGTTCGGTCGAGCCGCGTGGTCGTCCTTCGGCTGCAAAGAACTGGACTGGTACCAGTGAAAAGAAAGAAGGAAAAAAAGGAAGGAAGAAAGAGATTCTTTCCTTTGACTATGACGTTGTGCCCTCACCTTCCCGCAGGTCTCTCTTTCCTTTCATTATTGTCCAAGTCTCGGGCCCCGACGCAAACCGGATTCGCAATAACGCCAACGTGAATCTAATGCGCCAGCAAAATCTAGCCTAGCTTCCTAAACTGGATCCCCCGCCGCCCGCGCCAATACCTCTTTTTCTCTTTCACCTTTCAGGTAGACGGGTAACCCTTTCTCCTAAGACTGCCTTGAAATATCATTTCGAAATTGACATGTGACGCCATGACACGCGTGAGAATCTGCCACGCGGCGTGTGATGATACATAAAAGTATTTATACTTAAGAGACGTTTGTTCAGTTCTTGTTTTCAGTAATGTTTGAACAAAATTTCAATTTTGATTTAATGTAACTTGATCTTTAATTTAGTGGTATCAGATAGCAGTCTGTATGATTGGGACACTGAGAATTGGTACATGCTACACAGTTAGTATATGGTACGCTGACAAACCCAAATAGTAAAGTTGTCACTAAATCGATATCCCAGTGGAAGAAAAGGACTTTAAAAAATTTGTCAAAGACAATTGAAACATTGCTGTTTTTTTCATAGACATTGCTGTCCGTAGCAACAACAATTCCAGCCATGGCGATTCATAAATTTTTGTAACGTGTGACAAGTATTAACCACAAACAAGTATCAGGCCATAATATCGCCATGTTTTTAATCATAGTATTTATCCATTTTTTGTCTACCATAACGCAGCTGTGATTTTTTGCTCGAACCACTGTTATTTTTTTTTTACTATAAAAATTCATATTTTAATCTTTTTTATTAATATTTTAAACAGAAGAGCAGACAATGGCTAACTAGTGAATATAAAGGACAATTTATAAACTTTACATTTATCGACGATTCTTATCAGGTGCGACAACAGCTCTTTTAAAGTGCCGTGATATCGCGCTAATAGCTCGCGAATTACGGACATGGCTTGACCCGCTGTCGGAGAAAGGGCGTACTGAATCGAGAAATAACCGCTGGCCGACGACTTTTCGATCACGACGGCTTATTTATAAAACCGCGAAGAACACGGCCTCGCGACGAAGATACCAAGTGACTCGAGCTCTGCTCGCGTTGCGCAACGAAGAAAAATGCAAATCGCTCGCGGAATATCGGTCGACGAAGCCCGTCCCTTATTGGCCTCTCTTTATTTCGGACCAATTTCTTTCCCTTTCGCGTCTATCGACGTCTTTCACGGAGCGGTCGGCCTTCTCGGCGCGCGTTCAATTTCAAGCAACCAGTAAGCAAATAAATAAACAGCCGCGATAATCCGAAACGAGTTCACGTCAAAATGAACGTCTCAGAAGAATTCTTCGCATTTCGAGTTAATTCCAATTAATCACCGTGAAAGTTTTATCACATTTAATTTCAGCCGATGACACAATATTGCTCAAAAATTAATTAAAATATGATCTTCGATTCAATACACTTAAACCACAGTTTTCATGCAGGTCTAAGTAAACATAAAATGTGAGAAAATTTAATGTGCAATTAGTTATTTTGAATGTAACTAAAACGTCGTGAATATGACATGCAATTTAGCCAGGAATGATGGTAATTTGCGTAACTGTAACTTTTCAATAAAGGTCATCCAACTTAAGAAGGGGCCATCAATTAAATATATTAAAGGTTGCAACTACCAGTATTTAAATTTGATTACTTCCCGTCATTTATGGTTAAAAACTTTCGTTCACTTTTAAAACAGCTGTTTTTAAACAAACGAAATGCACTTGCAGACAATTAACAGAAAATTTGGTACTTTTTCAAAACAAACCAAATGTAAGTTCTAATCGAAATTTATTTCATTCCAATGAATTACACTGAGAATCAAATAGTAAAAATTACATCTTGTATATTAAATATTCAAAAGGGTACAATTAATAAAGTTTAACTATTTGAGTAAAGTATTTCACCATTTAAAGCATAACTTTTACTATTTGATGACTTAGATAATTCATAAAGAATAAGTAAATGTGTATTATTATAATTGATTCCAATTACTAATTTCATGTATCCGATAATGAACAAAAGAAGAAATATTTTCATGTAAATTTAATGCCATGTCGACGTAGTTCATTAAAGAAAAAAAGTTCGCTTTGCTATTAAATTGATACAAAGCGAAATCAGTGAAGCACTGCCTAATGTAGTTAAATTCCTTATCTTGTCTCATTTGAGTTCTAAGCGAGGCGCATTTTGTTAACTAAGCAAAGTTTTGATGTAACTACGTCGAACATTAAACAATGCTGCTCTAGTTACTATATTTAATTTAAGTCGAATCCAACTTTCCGAACGTTCACCGCTTACATTGCACCAAGTCCAATTCTTTACTCACGGTACAATTCGAGTATCAGAAATCTCTGAATGAAAAATATTATTCGAGGTAAACAGTTGTGTTTATACTTATCGTATAATCACGGTGAGTTTATATTAATAAACTAAATTGATTTAAAAAAAAAAAAAAAAAATGATAAAAATGTACTACTTACGAGGCAGGCAATTTTGATGACGCGCTGTTCACGTCGTAATTAGCTTCCGGAAAATCTGAAAAATTTAAATACAACAATATTTAATTCAATACTCAGATTTTACTCTAGAAAAGTAAGTGCTTTTTTACTGTTAGCAAAGTACATGTTATACAAATGGTGTATTTTAAAAACAAAAATATTATAGACAGTGGTTTTATT
Source organism: Aradophagus sp. ZL-2020 (assembly GCA_022817685.1). Classification (NCBI taxonomy): domain Eukaryota; kingdom Metazoa; phylum Arthropoda; class Insecta; order Hymenoptera; family Scelionidae; genus Aradophagus; species Aradophagus sp. ZL-2020. Next base: position 4,392 of record JABFOV010003074.1, on the reverse strand, counting down.
TCAATATAATCAAATTCAACTAATTTTTAGAAATCGAATCGACACTTTTGTCGAAAAATTGCAAGTGTGCTAGCCAATAAAAAAAAAAGATATCGTGCTATTGGTTTGAGATCGAGGTCTGTGCGGTAAAACGCGGAAAAATCGTCGCGCTGTGCAAAACAAATGGAGCAAGACCCAGCCGAAGGAGACGGAAATCGTGATTATATTTACACAGGCGTTGACATCGGTGCCAATAACGGCCGCAATTATTGACCTCGATGACGCGTCATGGCTCGCCGCGCCCGGCGCGTCTCGTTGTCGAAATTGCGCTTTTTGTTTGGCGCTTTTGAGCGGGAAAAACGACGCGCGGCCGGCTAGTTACATTAACTATATTACCACGACCTCTTTTCCAACGTTACGGCCCTCAAACGAAATTCGCCCACGGCCTCCAAGAATAGCCGCGATTGGCGCGATTGGCGTGCAAGCACGCGCATCCACGATTCTGAAAATCCACTTTCGAACTCGGCGAATACGGCTTTATTTGAATGGCCGACGAAATATGCTCGGAACGTTTTCTTTGAAACCGCAAGCACTTTGTATTCGATGCTGTAACGAAACTTTTTATCGCCTTTACCGTCGCGATGAAATTGGCTTTGCAGTGAAATACGTTGAGGATGACAGTTTTTCAAACATTTCACGAGTAATAGTCAAAAGAGAATTCATAGGTATCCTTGAAATATTAATAATACTGGTTTATTAACAATCTTGCTGATATATATTTACGTTGAGAATAATGGATTTCTAAACGAATTATCTTAAAAAATAAGTTTGTAAATGCTGATTGGGTTGAATCAACCACCAACGTCGATACAACAATCCCGGAATGTTTTCATCCTGAGTCAATGTCCATTCACCTTACTTCTTCTTTTGATATAACTAAATGGTCAATAAACAGTTTTACTCGAAGAATTTCTATCTTCAGAGAAGAACAGTTTTCTTATAAGAAGCCAGTTAATCTTTGTTCAAAGCATTTTCGTAGAACTTTTTTCCCGAGTGAAACAAGGACGGTAATGAAGTAGGACAAGGTAATATGTCACCTTGTCTATTCACTATTATATTAGTGAAATAGCGTCGGTGAATCAGTGTTGATAATTTGATAGTATTTCGTCCGAATTTTTCGGGTGTATATTTAATGACTTTTATTTCAAATTTCTATTCAAATTATATAGCCTGTCATTCGATTTAATTGTCTTAATTGACGAGAATGCGGAGTAATTTTGATCTAATGAAAATAAATTTAAATAAATAAATAATAATGCGAAAAAGATTACGAAAGGAATGAAAGAAAAAGAAATAAATAAACTTTGTAATTAAAATAAAGTGCGATAATATTCGTACCGCTTTCCCAGTGCGACTGAATTCACAAATATCGATAAGAATTTACTTTCATTTTTATGTCAGATTTATCAACTTGTGACAATAAAGCATTTTTTAGTTCTTTCTGATGCAATTAACTTTCGTGGAAAATGAAATTAAACGAAATGAGTTACATAAAATTTGTATTCGAGATTTAATTAGTAAAATGTGACTTTTATTTTGAACATTAATAAGTTAAATAGCTGGGTGAGTTGTATTTTTTACTCACAAAAATGTTAAGTGTAACAATTTTGAGTTTCGTTCAAAAATTTCACCATAACTTTCTTCGTTCAAAACCTAAACTTAACGCGTAAAGATACTTTTTCTTATTTCGAAAAATTTGACAAATACAAAGATGATTTCTGATATCAACAAATTTAATTTCCATTATCGTTTTCATAACGCAACAATCGTTAAAATTAAGAAAACATCGATATAATCTACTTAACGATTATTCAAACATTATTTAATGCATGATTGACATCATTTGCAAATGTACTAAATAAATGAATAAATACAACAAGGAAAAGAAAAAAAAATCATATTACTATGCGCTTTCGATTTGAGTCATGCAAATTAGAATTTTTAGCAGATGAAAGAAAAAAGTGCAGCGTTCGAACTGAAGTTATGAAATCTATCATTCATTGAAATGTATAAATTGTAAGGACAAATTAAAGTTGCAAAAAAGCTGACGAGATTCTGAGATCAACAAAAGCCTATGAAGTGCAATGAGGAAAGAAATTTACTGACTTCATAGGTGCACGTGTGTTTGTTGAACGAGCCAGTTGAACGTGTTGAGGGGGGAAAACGAAGCAGAGAACGAGATGAAAGGTAACACACGTACGGACCGCGCGTGTCATTTATTTTATTCAACATTCGTTAAAGGACACACGCCTCGTAAATTTATAGGTTTAATTGATATTATTAATCAATGAATGTTTTCATGCTCGTACATGTACAATGCACAATTTCCAGTTTTTATAATCGTCGGTTACTGCGATTTCATTTTCATTTTATGAAGCTTTCCTTCCGATCTCCTTCGTTTTGATTGAAAATAATATATTTGTTATCGATTGCTAATTCTTAATTAATAAAATTAATACCTGCTTTAAAAGAAAAAAAAATTATTCACATGTTCGGAAACAAATATCTAATATTGAACCAAGTAATTTCGGTTTGAGTAAAAAAGTAAAAATGGTTTCTATTTTAATTTTTAGTGGTCTATTTTGAATGACTTTTTTTCCCGAATATTTTTATTATAAAAAATGCAAAAGGCTATCTAAATACTTGAATTAAACCTAAATCAAATTACTTTTAATCAAACAGTAAATGAGAACATTAAATCACAATATCTCTATGGCTTATTTTAGTAATGATTTTACTCATGCTTTTTCTGATAAAAATGTTATTGCAATTACGTTTGAAATATAGACATTAATTTCACAATAATAACTTATTATACAATTGGTTTGTCAATTAATCATGAAAATATCACGTGCTGATTATGAAAGTGAAAAACAGTTTTAAACTGACATTAAATTATTGTAGTCACTAAGCGATAGATTTCACTTGATCTTAAAATGTTGTATTATTAACTCATTTATACCCTTTCCATATACAATTCATTAAATATTTATACTCCGGCAAAGTTATAAAGAGAATATAACACAAATGAATATAATTTTAATAAAAGGTGAATATTTTTTCATATAATAGTTTTTAAAAAAAAAGTTCATCAAATATTCATTTCATGTTGAATGATCTTTTTTTGATGGAATCATGCATTTTTTAATACTCTTTCTTAATATAAGGAATCAGCTTGTCGCAATTGGATTCTTAATGCGATTAATGATCAGTTTTTATACTGCTGTTCGTTTTAATGATATGATGATATGAAATTGCTACGCAAGCAATGCTTTTTGTGATTACTTACAATCGAATGGCAGTTAATCTTATTTGTAGTTAAATTTACCATTATACTTCATATAACCTTGTTCGAAGGGTGGGTATACAAATAATTAGTAGTAATAATAACTAGTAACAATCCAAAATGTGAATTTCACAGTTTCCACTTGTCGTATATTATAAACAATCGAAAATGATAATAATTAACGTTCTTTAGTTTAATTACTAAAACATGATTTCGTTTTTTCAGATAACTACCGTACGTCGTTAACGAATTAATATTTTTAAACAACGTGTGTGCCATAAATGGCATGAGTTTAATGCATTCATGATTCATTCATGGGCTTTTTCCAGACGAAAGTCCAGTGCCATTACCAATAAACCATCCAGTAATAAAATTACCATTTATGTGTCATTTGAGAACAACGAAGGCCAGAGCACAACTGACAGACAACGAAAATAATAATATTTCCGCCAACTTTCCTGCTCAGTTTCGCCCAGCTGAAAGAAATGCAACGCAGCAATAAAACTTGAAACCTCAGATTCATCAGTCTATTTATCAATTTTTTTTTCTTATCATTTAAAACTATACTCTCACTTAACAACTTTTCTTTATAATATATTATAACATAATTCGAATAACAAAACTACGACAAAATTCCATGCCTCGTACGAAAAAGCTTGTCTGGCACCAGTCTGCTTGCTCTTATTATCAACAATATTACGAGACCGCGGCCAGATTAATGTCAGACTAGTTATTCGCACGAGTTGTCATCAAAATAATCATTTCCAGTAAAACTACATCATGAATGACGCGTCGTCGAAACGTTTAACAGATCAGCATTTCAAAACTACACAGTCTAGGGTCGTCATTGACACGGTTTTGATTGACACCACGCCATCCTGTTCATCTCAATCATCCTTCCCGTCCTCTCCCAACATTTTATTCCTTCGGAAAGTCCACGACCACGTTATTCCCAAGCCCACCAACGACACAGGTGCCGGGCAAATTTGTCCATTAAACGCAAAGATTGGGAACGGGTTTCGGTCGGGTCACCGAAAAACAAAGACCCGACAGTGGGGATGTAATGG
>JABFOV010003073.1:0-17551 GCA_022817685.1 Aradophagus sp. ZL-2020 | reverse complement strand
TCCGAGTACCGGCCCTCGCCCGTCATCAGTAGTCGCCGTACACAGCGCGCAGCCACGTAACCTCACCTTCCTTAGTTTTTAGTAGTCAGTAGTAGAGCCCGACCGGGCGAACGGCGTCGGCCGACAGAGAGAGAGAGAGAGACAGAGAGAGGGAGAGAGAGAGAGAGAGAGAGGGCGCTAAGGACAGCTCGACTCGCTTTGGCCGCTCGTGTCAGCCGCGTGTCACCGAGTGTCTGTGCGCGCGCGCTCAACGACGACGCAGCCCACGCAAACGTCGTTCGTCGGGCGACCACGATCTACGTCAACAACGGGACGTCGAGACACACGCGCCTGCGGCAGTGCGCCTTGCTCCGCTCGCACGTTCGCTCCACTGTCCGTCCGCAGCGAACGGCCGTTCGCTCGTCCGTGCGTGCCGAGCCGCGAGCGCCGTCGTCGTCGGGCCCACGTCCAGTTTCTCGGCGCAGTCGGTAGGACTGCCAGCGACGTCGTCCGATATAGTACCATTAAGTGTCGTCCGTTGAGAGTGCCTCCACAATGGAACCGCAGAGTCAGGAGATCGTGGCGAGTGGCTCGCCCGCCGAGGTGCCTAACGACCCAGGGTACGGACCGCTCTACCGTCACCAGCCAACAACCGTCAGCGCCGAGCAATCAGTGCGACCGGCCGGACCCGCTCCGGCCCCGTTCCCGCGTGTCCGCACGCACCTGTGTCCGCACGCAGGACGTTGGCCCGCGCCGCGCGCTGTTTATGTTTACGCTTACGCCCCCGAGCCACGTGTGTGCCCGCACGCACGCACGCACGCATTTTCCCGGCCGGGACCAGCCGAGCCGAGGGTGTTGGAGCGCGCCGCGAGTGTGCACCGCCGCCGTTTGAATTTCCCGCCACCCGTTCACGTGACACCAGCCGGGCCGCCTCCCCGAAAACCGCAGCGAGGCCCCGAGGGTCCAACCACTCGAGCCACGGTCCCTTTGTCTTTGACGTTTCGCGGATCGCTCGGTAAGGGGAGGGACGTCTCTGGGGTTGTTGCTGAAAAGGGTTGGTGTGCCGGGGAGGGGGCTCTGCTACTCCGCGTCCCCGTGTTTCATGCAGGTTCGCGGCCGCGAATGTTCACCAAGGGTTGATAGATGTTCGAGGAGACTAGGAGAATCGCGGCGATCGGATTTCGATTTCGTGGTCTCGAATTCGCGGGATTCCTCGCGAAAGACAGACGGACTCGGTTGGTTTTGAATAGGCAGATGACACCTTCGGGATGATCGGAACCAAATATCTTGGCGACCCGTAAAGATCGGGTCGGTTTATTGTAGCGATGCTAGAACGACAGTCGGATTTGTGCACGAAAGAGCATTGCTCGGAATACGAATCGGCGAAAGGAAAACTGCAACGATCGCTTTGTCGTTATTAACAACCGTTGCCTTCGAATGAGATGCCGTTATTGGCAGATATGCCGGCGGTGATCGACAGTGGAGGTAATAAATGCCTGATCGGATATTACGTTGAAAAGTACAGATTGGAATGTGGTACGAGGGAACAAAAACGTTTTCATCAAAATACTCAAATTATCTCCACTTGGAACGTTCGCGGCCGACTCGAAAACAGTCCTGGCATTCGAAACGTGCTATTGGACGTTGACCGATGCAAACTTTGCAAAGTTGCGACGAATCAATAAACTATTGGACTGTGTCAAACGAATCAAGCGTATCGGATTCTTACCTTGGGACTGGTAATTTTCTTTTGTCATCGCGCGGCTGATGATCCAATAACAAGCTCGAAGCTCGCGAAATGCGGAGAACGCGATGGAAAACAATCGCACGACTGGCCGCGTGCGAAGATGGAAAAGGGATATAGACTGGGAGTGAGCGTTCGAAAAGGAATCGATGCGATTAGATGAATGACGAGGTGCATTTGCCGAGCGGCTGTCGTGACGACGCGTCGTCGTGCAGCGGGAATTATGCAACGCCGCCTAAAAATGCGCCTAACCTTGCAGAGTGGTGGAAAAGCGCATACGGCGATCGGACCACGTGGTGTCGAGTTTGCGCGTGGCCGAGCGTTTACGAAAATGCCCAAGTTGACGCAGCTGCTTGTCTTACGGCAGTTTTGGGAAACGAGAGCAAAGACGAGCCGGGCGGGGCGGGGGAGCGGTCGAGAATGAATGCGGGAAGGTGGGAAGGGAAGAGCCGAGGAGGAGGGGAGGGACGGACGGAGGAAGATGGACGGAAAAAAATGCCGGCAGAACAGCGCGCGTGTGCCAACGCGGCGCGACGCGACGAAGAATGAGCGAAGGGGGACGCGGCGCGCGCGGCCACGGCTCGGCCACAATGAAAGCGTTTACGCGAACGCTCCCGTTTGAAATGCATTGAACGCGAGCGAAAACGCGCGCGTAAACGCTCCATTGGGGCCGGGCCTTAAGGAACGCGGTAGGTTAGGTGCACCGCGCGTCGGAAAATCGATGCTCAAACGCGCCACCACGTGACTGCGCCCATTACGCGAGAATGTTATCGACGCGGAAACATCTTCACGTAGGATTATTGCAATCAAATGCAATTAACGCGCGACAAACTCGCGACTTGCATTTCTCCGAACGCGCCTTTTACCATCGCCGATTCTCCGTCTTATTTGCATTCCGGTTTTGGATCGCGATTTCTAGAATTGCCTACTGATCGATTGACTCGATCGAATCTGCGTTTGCCGAGACGCGCGGGTGTAGTTGATTGATTATTTACCAAACATATTGGCCCACAGCAATTTCTTTTGTTTTTTGTTTTTCCGTCGTTGTTTCGGCTCGTTCGATTGATATACTTAAACCGGTAAGAATAAGGAAGCTTCACCGCTAGTTGGACTGAGGACTTTCTGATTTCTGCTCTGCCCCTTTCCCTTTGTTAATGCATTTTCAACAGCCAAGACCAACGAAAAATGCGTATTAAAGTTGCATTCGTATGCGCAGCGAGATGAGGTCACCACGATAAGTCCCACAAAGCATTCCATTATTCGTCCGATTCACGATAACGACTTAACAAGAGGCGGTGGACCGGAAGTGCACACTCGGGGAAAGCGGGTGGTTGACACTCCGTCTGCGGTATTTCTTTGTTTATCCTCTTTTTATCACGTTTTTTTTTTCTGTCGTTTACACAATCGCATCATCAGTTGGCCCATGCATTTATACTTTTGCATTATTTTGTGTTGTTTAAGTGTCGGTTTATCGCGTTCGATTTGGCATTTCGGTTCTAGTTTCACCGGTGTTCAGTTGTTGGTTGATGTGTGGTGACATCTGTCATTGATTGAAGAACCGAGAGTGCGCTGGGGGGGTAGGCGAAACTTTCGCCGCTCTTCACCTCCGTCGCATTCTCAAGGCGCCGATGGAGCTATGACGATGCTGATGGATTCATCTTTTTTTTCTAGGAAAATGTTCATCGGGGGATTATCATGGCAGACTAGTCCAGGTTAGCACAACGATCTATTCACCTTGTAATCTCTTATTCCCGTAACTCAGACATTTTGCGTGTAATACCTGAGGAACTCTCCCCCCCTCCCCCCCTTCCCGCCGTAGAAAAGCTCCCCATTTGCCGGAATGCATTAACCAAAGCGATAAAAAAGAATAATAAATTGCTGATTGCGTACAATTTTCTTTTCGTTTCACTTAAAAGACTCAAAAGCCCCAACACCCGCATCTCCGACCGCATTGCTGACACACATTCACTAATGTCACGCTTGACCCGTCGCTGCGTCAGCAAGTATCGTGCTGCCGTAATTCAGCCTCAGCGATATTAGAAGGTCAGACCAGTTGCAACTTCCTGCATCTTAATATAGGTAACGTTAATAGCGCTTGGTTGCTGATATCGGCGAGCGACTATCCGAGTTACTTTTTATACCATAATGATACAACGACTCATTACGTATGCATCACTTTTATCATCACGTAAGGCTAACATTGCACAATTTCCCTTTTAATGCACTATCAGGACTGACGATTTCTATACGTTAGTCTGGAAGATGATCCGCGAGCTTCTCACGCGTGTCCAGTGTCCACGCGGTTATCGGTTACGTCACAAGCCATTGACTAGATCAGCTTTATGCATTTTCACGAAGAAAATTGCCTCCGTTCCATTTCATTTTTTTGCGCTAACGCTTCGTCTTATCCATGCCTTCCTAATGCAAGTAGTAGCCTGCGTTTTTTTTGTCGCATTTTGTGCCATTATTACACTGACTCCGAGTTATCATTAATGCGGTATTACGATAGCAATCATTTGATAAAGTTAAAGTAGCATCAAGTTGAAAGGGAAAATCATGGAGTGGCATAGTAAGTGGATGTTTTTGGTGCGTTTGTGAAAGCAGGAGTAAAAAGAAATGCCGAACGGAAGCTCCGGTTTTTGTAATTTTCGCTAGGAAAGATGTGCAATTCCATTCAGGAAATTGGTATTGATCTAAATTTGAAATGACTGAATTGACAATATCGTATTCTTGTTGATAAATACACGATAATGTAATAAGACGCTCGAAGGAACTTGTTATTAAATTTTTAATAACGTCACGTACACTTTTAAAAATATCCAGTTGCAACGATTAGAGTCAAACTATCACAGGTGGAAATGCTTGTCGCTGTTTGAAAAAATAAAAGAATTTTTATGTAAGCAGTGCGATCCGGTTATCACAAGAGGATTTATCTTTTGCCAGCTTGATAATACTGTATTACAACATGTCGAAAGCGGCAGAAAGATAGTGACGGAAATCATATTCTTGAGTGTAGATGGCGAGTAAACTTGATCAATTATTTACGTGAGGGGTTTCAAAAAATAATGAAGGTTAAAAATGTTATTTTACGTTGATTTTATGATGAATTTAACGCGGTGAAATAAGTAATTACGCATTGTGGATATCTTCAAAAAAGATGAGCAATGTTTTATGAATTGACAGAAACGATGCTAGACGGTAAAGTTATAAACCATTCGGAAATAATAACGGCATTCTCGTTCATCGTGTGTGATATCTAATCACATTGACGTGCTTGACAGTTTGAAAAGGCGCTAACTCTAATTGTAATTGTACGTACGATGTAATCTACATGTCGTTGCATTCGATCAAATGATTGTAATACGCAAGAAAAAAAGGAGAGAGAAATACATTGTCAAAATTATATTATAATTAAAACATTTAAGGTAAATGTACCAGTGAATGGCCGATTAAACTTTCCAATAAAACTAACAATATTTTAGGAAACAAATATAAAGACGGTTTTTATTAATATAGCTGCAATTATTCATAAATTTCAAGACTATTTTCGTAATCAATTTAATTAACATTCCTGTTTTGATATAACACGTTAAAAATACGAGTAAATAAATGGTTAATGAAAGACCGGGCTTGTTTTAGTGAATAACCAGTTTGCTTTGATGAATTCAGAATTTCGTTTATGTCGTTTCATTTTTTATTGCGACATTTTACGTTAAATGTGAAAATAATTGCAAATAATATAAACAATGCTTTTATGCATTGTAAATAAATGCAAATAATGCTTTTTATTATGTCAATTTATATTAAGCGTACAAATAATGCAAACGATGCTTTTGTAAAAATGTTTTACGTTATACTGTTCAAAATGTTGCAGTAAATTACAAGTACCTTTTTATTAAATAAAATTCAAGTACCTCCGTTCATTAAAATTAATGCTCAAATGGAACATCTTTGAAATGTACTTTATAGCTTTTCAACAGTATTGTTAATAATTGTGTTTTTGAAACATTATTTGTTAATAAAATAAATTACAAACAATAGATAAAATGCAATCTTAAAATATTCCGAAAATGTATAATTAATTGCTTTACAACTAAAATCATTTTTAAATTGTTTATTCGGTTTGCCGTTCCTAGGAACCACACAGAGACGAGTTAATTTTTATTTATTTTATATTGTTTGAGTTTTTAAAAACAATATTTTAATAAAAAACCATGAAATCATAAAGAATTATGAGAATTTTTTATTTTATTTATATCACCAAGCAATTTATTTACTGGCACACTTACTCTATTAGAAACAAAGTCATCTAAATAATTGTATGGCATTGTGTGAAGCTTAACGTAAAAATCACACTTACAAATTTTGAATAACTTTACTGACAAGTACGCCTAAAACAATTTTTTTATGAAACTTTTTATGTTAAGCCGAATAATCAACAGTAAAAGAATAACATATTTAAAAAATTTGAAAAAACATACACGGTTGACCATGAAATATCGCTGTAAATATTATGTGGATTTCATGTGTGTATTAACCGGGTTTGTATTTCTAACACAGTTGAAATAAAAAAATAAATAAAATCCGTATATTAACTTCAGCAACCGAAACAAAACTTCAATATGCAAGATAAACTTAAGAATTCTTAATAATGATTAAGTTTGAACCGCAATATATATAAATGTTTCAGTTTTTTGATTAAAAATTAATTATATTAAATTAACCTAATATTATTTAAATTGATTAAGGTAGGACTATCACTACAGAAGCAGTGTCTAATTTCGAAAAATATTTTATGTTTAATACTTTAGTCTTAAATTTACATACTTGTTTTTACTATACAGTGTAAAAGTCATGCTATAATTCTCTCTCAAATATTCATCTATAAAATATGGTTAATCATACGTCTTTTTTTCTTCATTGCTCTGCACTTCAAAATTATTCTTTTTCACGTTTTCTTATAATCCAAGAAAAAATGGAGTTATTGAATAACATAGCACGTTTGATTCGTCATATACGATCATTATATCAAGAATCCAGACCACTACTATTATGTACCTTTATCGGTATTGTAAAATCTTAAGATTGTTTTACGTAATCAAGCAATATACAAAGTAGTGCTTCGTTCGACTAGCGCAAAAATAAATTTCTGATTTTCAAAACTTCCTATTAATAAATTTTTGTATTCTTCTTTTGTTTCCTAATTATTTATAAATCCTCTTAATGTGAAATTCGCATACGCAAAAGGTACATGCATTCACTGTAAAAAGCGCGTTCTCTTGAAGCTTTTTTAGAATATTTGAAGTGTTTTTTCTAGAAAAAACACATTCTACTGAAAACGCTTAAATGGCAAAAAGAACACTGTTTGGCGTTTTAACGTTCCTACAAAAATACTAAGAGAACGCTTGTTTTTATAGTTTTAATGATATCATTGTATAAAACACTGAAAGTATCTTATATCTTTAGATTTGGATTTCAAGAGTATCTTTTTTCGTTACTCAGATATACACCGAGCTCGATCACCCTGCTGACATAACATGACGATTATTATAGCAATTGTTACCGTCAACATCATAATTATTCTGATTATTTCAAGCGTCGATAACATAATAAAACAAAAACTAACGATATAATCGTTACTGTATTGAAAGCATTATTGCATTCCGGGCGATCCCACGGCGTAACGAACAATTTGTCATCGTTCTAAAAACGTCATCCGGAGAAAGAAGGACGAAAGAAAAAAAAAGAAAATAAAAAATGAAGGAGAAGCGAACCAGAAAGAAGAGTCGGCAAAGCTGAGTAGGCTCATTAGCATTATTTGCTGTCGTTACATAATTTGCGTCATCTTTGTTGCTTTCGTTCTTGCATGCAACAAGAAAATAGCGTACGCGTGGTGTTGCAAAAAATAAATAATAAAAAAATGAGAAAAAAGGTACGGAAAAACTGAAAGAATAAATGCTTTGTATTCAACAATAATTTTTGAAGGTTTTTAGATCAGAAGATGAAATGGGGGGAAAATGTCTCTTTGATCTTAATCGATTTTGATGCAGTTAGCGTTCGAAAAATTTGAAAATTGTAGGGGATAACGGAAATCCAACCCATATCAAAAATAATAATATCCTGCAGCAATATAAAACTTTCCTACTACAGTAGAGAGAATTTTTTTCCGCCAAAGACGCACGAAAAACGACATTTTTCTTCTATGGTAATTTTTGAATATTTTTTCGTGTTTGTAATATAAAATGTCCCAAGGGAAAAGTACATTCTTGCACTTGTGTTGAAAAGTACGAAAAACTCCAAAGGGAGAAAAATATAGTTTTATTTCACTAGTGACGAAAAATACAATTCACAACATAAATGTTAAAGCGTACATTTTAACTTTGATTGCACTCGGTTTTAGGATTTTTCTTCGTGTTTTCTGCTTTCTTAGGAGTGCGTTGTTTAAACAACGTGTTAATGTTTAAATGCATTTAATTAGCGCTTAACGCGGTCCGTTATTTACTTTCCCTCGTCATTATTACTCGCAAACTGCGGACAATAATGATAAATATTGGTGAGCCATTCTTGCATTTTGATTTCCTATCAAACTTTTGAGTAGATGCAAAATGTATAATGATTTGCTGGGATATATTTTCCAAGTTATGTTTAAGCGAAACTTTTTGCAATGTGTCGACTAATGCGCCTTTCAAGTACTCATAGAAACGAACGTAATTCATTAACATTATATTCAATAAGTATGTGCCATACTGTATTTATTATTTCATTGGTTAATTATTAAAGAGCATTGGTGGTTAAAAAATGAATAGTTCATCAGTGCATGATAATTTTGAATTGCCAAGTCATTTATATTTATGCATAATTACCACAAAAATTTATTATCATCTAACTTCATTCGAACGCATACCTTATGAGTTGTATTTGCATTCAATTTGGACTTGAAACAGAAGCATTGTTCACGACCATTCGTTAGTTTTTGACAACAAATTTCCCCGAGTGCATAATCCGCATTGAACAAACTTTGCAATAATTATTTTTGCCCCCCCCCCCCAAAATTTTCGTATATGTATCTTAATTACTGACTAATCGATAATCATCCAATTAAAAGTTAGACTATAGTTTAACGAGATAGGAAACAAGCGAGAAATTTTCTAAAAGTTTAAGTAGCATTAGTTTAATCACTTTTTTTCGCTTGACAAGCAGGTGAACCATTCTTCTATGATTTGAGAAAACTTTGAAAAGTGTTTATTCTTTCATTCGTTTGTTCGTTCAGATATTAAATCCAGGCAGTAGGTATTAATGCTACTTTTATGGTGCGTTTCCCTTTACTGGCAATGAATATTTTTCAAAATTATATCGTTACGTATGAAACGTCGATACACGTGTAATAAATAGCAGTGCATTTTCGCGTCGATATTGTTGTCATCATTATCGTCCCCGTTAATCGGATTAGTAATCATTAATAACGTTCCGATAGACAAGTTTGGTTTTAAAATATCACGTTTTAAATCGACGATTCACAATTTTTTACGATCATCCGATTACGATTTAATAATACTCTGAATAAAGGTTGAAAATTTTCGCTCCCAAATGATACGTATTTTGTCGTCATTGAGCTTCATTTTTGAAATTAATTAATTCAATAACGCGAATGCCCTTTTTTTATTTTCAATATTGACCGTTATTAACATGAAACTTCATGATTTTAAAAGACTTTAATAGATTAAATTTAGTTGCTTCAAATATAAAATCTAAATGCTCGCAAGCATGATCATACATGCATATCATACATGCAGATCCGCTTGTATGTATGATAATTTGACGTATATTATACCTGTATGATACATGTAACATACACATCACACAAACGTATCAACATGATTTCTTTTCAATTCGACTTTAAAGACGCGTTGAAATTAAATTCTTACCCAAATTTCGGTAGACTTTTGCTACCCGTTGAATTTTGATTTTCGATGATGCGTGCGCAAAACGTGTCATCAGGTTACTCAGTGCTCTTATTTGCAAGCCGGCTAACATGGTTCTGACGTTTCCCGGCTTCGACGTCAAGTAGTCTGATGCAATCGAGCGCAACTGACTCTTTCACGACTGGTGCTATTTTTAAACTTAATTGCAACGGGCTGTTTTAATGAACGAGCAAGAAGATAGACGGACAGATGCGCGACGCGCGAAGAGCGTAAAAGTCGGAAAGCCCGCGCGGACAAAAAGACTCAAAACACCGGGTTTCCGCGGTCTTAGCTGATTTTTCATTTTTATGCCGGCTGTGAAAAAACAGAGATCCACGCTGATTGTCGAGAAAGCAATTTCGCTGATTGGCATTGTTTGGCCATTTATTCGAAATGTTCGTTTCGCGGTCAAGACAATGGAGAGTTTTTATTATGGTGTTTTATTGGTGTAATTTTATTAAAAATTTAATAGCAATCCGAGCACAGTTTAATGGAGTCACATGTAGTTCTGAATTAGTTATGGATGTTTTCGGATTTTCTTCTGTAACGGTGTCCCTTTCAAATACCGATTATCACAATCGCGAAAGTTTCGTTGATAATAAGTTTTGCGGCAAAACAAAGTTTGTCAGAATAAATAAATGGAAATAATTGATTAAAGTGACAGTCGGAGGTATACTGATTATCGTTATTCATTAAGTTGAGATAAATAAATAATAAGATTTAAAAACAAAAGTGTAAATATATATAATCGTATATAGCACATACATGACCTGAATAAGGTATCAAATTATTCATAATGATTTTATTTGTGCAAATAGATAAATATACGGATCTAACAGAGAACCTATTGTACTGCATTTTAATAGATTGTACTATACAATAGTGTATTTCTATACGAGTGGCGCCAGCCACGAGTGCAGAACGGTATTTCTTAAGGCGAATAATAGGACAAGATTTCTAGGGAACTTTGGCTTTCTGCCCTGTTACTCGTTCTGAAAAATATGAATTCTAGCAAGCATCAAACTAGATACCTCTATTGTCGTTTCTACAATTGTTACTATACTTTGACCTCGCGGCTAACGTCACTTAATGGCAGTAATTTGATTAATTGTATACACCAGTTTGCCAGCTGGCAACATGATGGCGAACACAAGACCTACAACATGCTTTGCAATTCTTCGAACATATTTTGCATATGTATCAGGATGTTTTAATATTTTTTTGAACATAATAACAAAGATATACAAATCAGTGTGCACGTTGTAAACAATTTTTTCTTGTTCAATATTTATAATTTTCAAATGTTTGTCATTCCAAAATTGATGATTGATCCAAAATTGATAAAGTTTCAAAATATTTAGTTTTATGGTAAATGTTATGAGAAACACAAGTTTATTTCAAAACGCATCCAAAAAACTCTTGATTGTGTTTTCATGATCGAAGAGCACTGAAACCCTGATATTCTTCATATATATCACAAAAAACGGAACAAGATATGAATTATGAATTGAACATATCAATATAACTTCAATATTGCATGTAAGTATCTCACTTTACGCAGATAACGACGGGTTAATGGAAAAAATGAACATATTATCACACTATATGATTACTTGTAAACTCGATGCTACTTTAGCAATTAATCTACAATATTGGGTTACATTTTCTTCAATGCCGGGTTAAAATATTCAAATCAGCCTACTTTGAAGCTTAAATGTTACTTTCAAGATGACCTATTTTGTCAGACAATTACGACACTGCTGATATTTATTCTTTTTTATTTTTTTTTTGTATATTAAAAAGTGCTGTCCATAATAACTTTATGTAGACATAATACTGTCATTTTGAAGTAATATCTCCGTGCTGCCGAATAAGGCTCGTTGAAAGATAATGTTTTATTATCTATCCAAGACTTCTTTTATAACTTAAGGAAACAGACTTTAATTAAACTTATTTCCGACATAAAATTACGTTTGGTAGAGGCAGTTTTGTAATTAGCGTTTCATGACATCATTAATCTCTGTACATGTATGAAAATATAATAAAACTTACGTTGACAGCGCGTTGATATGTACGATGAAAGCAGAATCGTAAAAGGTACATGATATAGCGCAAAATATAAATATCATGCCATATCCCTAGTAAAATTTATCTGGTTAATGTGCGGTGCCACGATGCGTTGGTAAGTGTACGTCTAGAGATATGTTTCTAGACGGGTTCTTGGCAGGTGCAACATTAAAACATCGTATATTAAGGATATTCATAAGGATATTAATTTTCAATACTAAAATTGATATTTAACAATAAGATCAATATATCCTCTCATGAAAATATCGTTCATTTTGACGGGGACGGAAATTCTGCTTTAAATGAAAAATAATTTGAATCTTATAAATTTCTTCGTTCAATCAAGATAATGTAGTTATTTCTTCACCAATTTAGTGTTCTGCATTGAATATGTTGTTAATATAGATTTACTATCTGAATATTTAATTCCACTATCTACTTGTTAAATCGAATATCTCAATTATAACTATCTAACTTTACTATCTAAATAGTAATTTCAACCATCTATTTATCTCGCTCTGTAATCTATTGCATTTCCTTTGTAATTCTTTCGTTTAATTGTACGAGCCGACGATCCGCAGGCAACTATCTGTGATGAAATATCAATTAGCACGGCATAAATTATGATAATTCGTCAAAACAATAATCGGATCACGGGATTAATATTATTCGAGCGTGTAAATGAATGATTGCGAACGCGCCGTTCCTTATCGTCTTCTGATTTTTTCGGTCGTATCAATTGTGGCAATAATGTCTTTAATGGTTAATAATACGTTTAATAACGCAATGCAATGACAGCTCGGCAACGATTTCAGCCACGATTATTTTAATGTCCGTTTTAAAAACGATTATCCGTTCAAGACGTAACGATTATTCGTTATTTTCTTTGGTGATACTGGGTTTAATAGTTGTCGTATAAAAAAAAAAAAAAAAAATACACTCTTAGAAAAAACATCTTGACACAAGAAAACACAAGAAATAGGCATAGAAATAAACACAAGAAATAAATAAAGGTAGAGCAAATCACTCATTCTATCTCTGTTTACTTTGCATGTTTACGTGTTGAGCGTCTTTCTCTGTTTTCCAACAAAACTGTAAATTCTGGAGTCAAGAATTTTTTACTAAGAGTGTAATAAATAAATGAAAAATTGAAAAGACTTAGAAGCGCAGTTCAGCCCGAAGTTTTCCGAAGTTTATTACTTTGATCTCATCGCGGCACGGTATAATAGAAAACGCTCGCTACCGTCAGTCAGCCGACCGGGGCCGCACGTCCTTGTTCGCGCGTTTTGCTCGCGACTCGGCCCTCTTGAGGCCGAGTCGCGAGGGGAACTTTAATTACGCAACTAGGTCGAAAGGGGGCGCCTAATTTATTTGCGACATAGGTGATTCCGCTCCGGCCGGTCTGCACCTCGCTCTAGCTTGTTAGTTCGCTGATGTTTGTTAACGTGGCCGGGGTTAACGAATCTTGAGGTGCATTCAGTCAATCGGTTCTTTGCCACTTTTCTCTAGGCTTCATAATTTTGTCGGTATTTTGTCAATTGTTACAGGCGAAACCACATATTAAAATGCCGTGAAATATGCACAGTTTAATTGGCCTTCGTCCTATCCTTTTATTTAATTTAATTTTTTTTGTATTTTTTAGGCACTTTTAAATAAATGACACGTTGAATTTTGATTGTCAAACACTTTGTTAACAATTTCACGGTTAATAAAAAGGCGGGCCCCAGATCAATGATTAATATAAACTCTAAGAAAATGTATCGCAAAAGAAGAGATTAATTTATTTTAAGTCAATAATATTTGAATAAGGAGTCAAAAATATACTCTATATACACACACAGAAATTTAATTCTATTTATTTTCTCTTGAAAAACAAGTTTAATTTTTATTTTCGTAAATCTAATCATCGCGTTTTAAGCTATCACGAAAATACTTAAAAATGCATAATGTAAAACTGCAAAAACATTAAATATGAACGCGCTGAATTTTTTTGTGGATTTTCACCCGTTCCTAAACGTAGAGTCAACTCGCGCTTTTGAAATAGCGCGAGAAGTTGTAAAAATGTTAGAAAAAATGGCAGAAAGACGGGGAAAAAATGAAAACACTGAATGCGCCTTTATGATTCGCTTCGCCTGTTGTTTCTCAGCCGTCAGCACGTCGCAAGCCGTGCGCACTCAAAATCTCATTATAATAAATTATCCGACGTGCCGCCGGGATTCGTCGCGCGGTTGCATTTTTCCGCCACGCGTATATCTTGCCGCGCGTTGATTTTGAAGGATTCGTTACTTCGTTAAGAGTACAAGGATTGATGCCATAAATCCATCCTTTTTGCCCTTTCGCCGGCAAGTGATCTATGGACTGCATTAGTTATTTCTCTGTTATTATACGGCAGGTGTTGTTGTATGACTTATGCTCATTTTTTCCACGTCTGCGCATTTTTCGGCTTTGAAAAATTCCTACTCCTCGCTTGGATCCGACCGTGTCATTCATTAGAGTCGAAAATTAGTCTTCAAGTGATTCGCGACGATCGAACGATTAATCAGTTTAATTATAACCATTACAAATTTAGATCATATTAATTGCAGGTATATGAATTTCAACTATGCGTTAATGTATATTAAAATCAGCTGTAACAAAAGACGAAGCGAACCAATAATTTATAACTAATTATATTGACTACAAACTCCTCTGACCACTAGTTTGATATACTTCCACAAAATTGAAAAATTACAGTTTTGCAAAAAAGTTTGCCAATAAAATATTTTTCGTTTCTCAAAAAATCGCAAATTAATCCAAATCTGTATTCTGAGATTCAAATTATAACAATAAATTGCACTTGAATGTGCGTGTAAAAAAAGCGAAATTCTGTCTATATAGGAGACCGCAATATACATCCGTAATTGCGTAACGACTTGATGAGGTAAGATAACGAATGAGTTCAATTAGCGTGAAACGCTTGATACGATGATTACCAAATGCAGCGCGGACGGTTTATAATTGTTTTAAGATGGGCTTCGGAGCATTCTATTCGAGTTAGTAGCTTGACGATACGGCTACCATACAATGCGAATAAGGAGGAGCCGCGCTGTGCGTGCGTTGCCAGATGCGACTAACTTAAATACACGGCCTCGCCGACTGCCGCTGGAGATATTGAGATTCGTCGGTTGGCATTTAGCTTCGTGGAATTTACTAGCAATAGTTATATATACTATATCTGGCGCGGCTTCGTGTATATAACGGACGAATTATTCACGAAATTGCCCAGTCGCTTTGGATTCTCCGAGTTAAATGCTGCAGTACTTTCGCGTTATTGCACGCGCGCAACGACGCATTCCCATTCCCCCCTCCCGGCGACTGCCCCCCCCTCCTCCCCCCGACTTTATTTGCGCTTTTTCGATTAGCGGGCGCGCGCCATTGAGCTCGTTAACTTTGACGCTCGTTAAGCAAACGAAATCGGCTCGAAGAAAAAGCGAACGCGACGCGCACGGAAATTGTCAGCTCGATTGCCTATTAATACGCCGATCGATAAATAGAGTTATTATTACATGCACGTTATAAAACAATCCGTTTATAGCCGGCGCTATTTGTGCCCGGGATCGGGTGCGCGAGGTCTTTTCGCCGGTGTGCATTTGACTCGAGTCGCGCTAATTGTTTCAATTTGCCTGGGTTTTGTGTTGCTTCACGACGCGAAGATCAGATTGACGATAGGCCGACGACCGAGGGGCGCTGTGTTCCCGACTACGCGGCGGTCGGCAATGCAGCGAAAATGGCATTGCCAACGCCATTCGGGTATCGATTCGCAATTAAAGACGACTACGTTGACCTGCCAATAGTTTTTCCACGCTGCCGAAGCAAGGAAGAAGTCGTTGTATTACTTTTGGCTTTTGTCGTGAAAATACAAAAGTCGATTTACATTGATAAACATTTCTTTCCGTCAAAGAAATGTTTAATATGAATCAATATATTGACTTTAAAATGTTAATGCAAACAGTGATGCTAATTAATTTTTACATGTTTTGGACAACATTTGCATTGATGTTGATTTCGAAATTTTAATTTATATCGATATGCTTAACTGGTATAACATACCTTTAATACTGAAACAATTATTAACGAATGTATTTTTGTAACATTTTCTTCGCTGTCGCGGACATATTTATTTGTAAAAGGATAATTATTTTTGCAATGTTTGGGTGGACGTCTCCGCCGTGGGTGATAAAAAATTAATATTTCCTCGACGACTCGCGCTTCCTTTAGCATCGCAATCCGTGAGTAAACGTCTCGTCTCGCACCACTATCAGCGGTGATATGCTGTTTCACGTATACAACACGCAAGATAAACTTACTGCAGACGAAGATAGCCGCGACCGAAAACTACTTTTTTTTCCGTGTCTTTTTATGAGATTGAAGGATCAGCGATAATGCCGTCTTTAAAAATGTCGTTTCCCGACGCGCTTCTTTCAACATTCCGTGTTCTTCACAGAGAAAAGGCACCGTGATTACGACATTGGTTATTGTAATATTAACTAGATTTTTAATCTAAAACTCTGGTTACCGTCACGAAAATCAACTCCACATTCTGGTTAATGATACTCATTTTAAGCAAATTTTAATGTTATTTAAAATTAATTTGCATTGAGGACACATTTTAACACTCGTCTGGAAATATTATTTTAAAACGACATATGTTTTATTACTGTTCTTTTTTTAATATTTTTTTGTATTATTACGTACTTTCGCAAAAATTTGCAAAAAAAAAAAATGCAAAAGTATCACGTATTTTTGCAAACAGTATCTCAAGAAAGATTCCCTTTTTTTGTTCTCGATTGCTTTACTGTTCAAAAGAAGCCACGCATTCAACGAAATTAAGCGCCGTTCAATGTTTATGCAAAAGTGCATCTCAAAATGACAACGGACTGCTTTCATTCAGACGCATCAGCGTCCTTCTAATCCTCAATCGAAACGCGCCTCGTTTGATGAATAGAAGAACGGCGGTTCCCGCGGATGTCAATAACCCGTGGACAACAACAATAAGAAAGGAATGCAGAATCGTACGTGCGAGGCCTTCGTACAGTTATTTGGTTCACGGTTTCACGGTTCGCGGAATAGTTTGCTCGGCTTGTTGTGACCGAACTTGTCGTGAGCCAAATATTTGCGTGGGCGCGCGCGAACGTAATGGAATGATTAAAGTGTTTGACGAACGGCGCGGCACCGTCGCCGGGATGATGAAATGGTAAAAATCAACAGAACGCGCGGGATTTAAAATAACCGCGGCCTTTCTTCTACGTGCCGCCGTCGCACGGAATACATAAATTTGACGCAACAACGCCATTGATCTTTACACGAGGCAACAATTCAATTCCAACTCCCGGGCATCAATATTTATCGAGCGTTGGCGCGAAGGAGGCCTGATATATTTCGACGACAAGCCGCGCGCTATCGTCTGTTCTTCTTTCGCCGGGCGCGCGAGCGAGAGGGCCAGCGCGCCGGACGAAGACGGCTGCAGAACTGGTGGCAAAGCGTGGGGGGGGGGGGGGGGGTGGGGGGTGGATTTCCGGCCATTCAAACGGTTCTTCTTTGTAGTTTTTCATACGGCTTTCTTGCCGCAATGAAGAGGGCTTTAGATGGGAAAACTAGAACGGTTCGCCTGCCCTATGTCTCGTCTGCCTCTTATACACTTCTCCGACCCCACGAGCCCTCCCTCCATCTCGTGTGCGGTCTTCTGTTTAAAAAAAATATTAGATATTACACTCTCATGCATATTATTTATAGTCTCTACTGTTCATTGCATGCTTCGTGT
>JABFOV010003072.1:0-17575 GCA_022817685.1 Aradophagus sp. ZL-2020 | reverse complement strand
TTTGATGTTAGACAGCGGGTCATAGATGCCTGTACTTGTAGTCCTGCTCAATAAATGAATCACAGCTATTATCTGTTTGCCATTAATGCTTTCTTAGTGAACTTACCCACTGTCTGTACATACGTCTCTTTTACCAGTCAATGAGTCCTCCAATCCACCACATTTGCTCTTCATCTGCATTGTCTTATGTGTTTAATTGACTGCCCCCGGATCGTCCTGTTTTTTTTTTTTTTTTTTTTTTTATCTTTTATTATTATTTTTGTTTTATTTTACTTTGCTATTTTACGTCCATTTGAATCGTGAGATGGAACATTTGCTGCGACTTTTTAATATTTGTGCAAGTATTTTGGGGAAAAAGAAATGATATGAGACAGGGAAAAGAATTTGATAAGAAAAAGGTGTGATGAGTCGAGAGGTGTGTATTTGTGAAGATATTGAAAATGTGCATTGTGTACATACAGATGTTTTTAGCGCATATAAGTTATGAAATTCCGTCATAATATAGAGCAGTGTTTGAAAGTTTTTAAAAAAATTATTATTATGTTTTATGATTTATCGGAGATGTTTTTTAAAATTTGAGGTTTATATATTTTAACTTGAAATTAAAGAACAGAGTGTTATTTAAATAAAATCATTTTGTTCGAAAATAATAACATTATTCAGAAATGTTTTAATTATGAATGTAAATGCTGTTAAGACATTTCTTAAAATAAGGAACGTAAATGTTGACACAGCTTGAAATTTGTCTTCATCAGTAATATTTATTTTTCGATTGATAAAAAAAAATGTATAACCTGTTTGCATTTTTCTTTTTTCTTATATTTTTGCAAGGAATTTAAATCTGGAACATTGCTATTTGAAAATAAAAATCAGAGTTGATGTTTTAACCAGTATATTTCAAGACGAAACAATTAATTTTATTTGTTTTCTTTTTCTGGTGTAAATTAAATTTTTTTTCATTGACAGTCAGGTGATATTTAAGTTCGTTGCAAAAAAGCTGCAAATTTCTCGATGCCTGCGTGTAAAGAAGCTGAAGTGTTAAAAGACAATTTAAAAATATGTATAAAATGAATAATAAAAATGACACATCCGTCGATATTTTGTCAAATTGCCAACAAAACGAATCATAAACGTGCAAATTCCAGAAAGCGTATGCGTGTACTTTTTTTCGTTGACTTCGGCCTCTTTCGCAAGGTTGTTTTAAAGCAAATTTATTCAATTTGACAAGAATGAAATTTTTTGAACTTTGGTACTAATCATGCAATTTTCTTGATTCAAAATACAGGTTACGTTATCCTTGAAACATTTATGTGGATGAGTCACACATGATCCATGGCCATCTTCCGCAAAAACCTTGCAGTTCTGAAATTACCAGGTATTTTTTGAATATATTTATAGACGCGCATAAATAATGTCCGTTATTTGTATACGCTCCAAGTCAATTTTGCACGTCTCTTTTGTCGGAATATTAATACATCAAAAATGGAATAGAATTTTATCGGAACCTATATTATCATACCGTCTATCAATTTTGCTGATGGCACTTTAATCTTCGGACACTTCTGAATCAGATTTCTTTTGACGAAAATACGTTCAAACAGCGTGAAATTCGCATAAATCCAGACGTAACTTTCAATTGACGTATTTTCGTTGAAATTCATTGCATTGATATGAAAATTCATTTTAATTGCTGCGAGAACAGTCAAACTTTGACTTGTTATTAATATTCCAGAATCAAAATTTGTATTCAAATGTTTAAGTACTACCTTTAAAATTTAAATGTCGTGTTCTCTTAATTGCAACAACTGTTGTAATAGATCATTCTGAAATATCGATGTTACGATATTATTTACACCGTAGACAAAATTCTAAAGTATAATTCTGTGAAATTAAAATTAAAATTTAACTTTAATGCCAAATTAATGAAATTCCTGTATTTCAAATTTAAAACATTTTCATTAGTTACCATTTATAGTTCAATTTTAATTTCACAGTACGTTTTAGATAATACTATAACTTTTAAAGATAATTAGAATAAGATATCATATTAAAAAATATGATATCTCGAATCAAAAATTATTAAAAATTTTCAAGGTTAATTTAAAAACAATTTTTTATACAATTTTTTACGTAATCAGTTTATGATTTAACATAATATCACTTTCCAGAGTGAAAATCGTGATACTTTTTTTTTAGTTACTGGAAGTCTTTAAATATTTCATTATTTATGTTATTTTATATTCATAAACTTAAAGCATCTTGTGATAAACCAAACATTTTCTCTAGCATCAATTGAATTTCTCCGGAAAGTCGTAAAATTTCGATACAATTCTGCCTTTTGAACACCGGTCGAAGTTAGAAGCACGCGCGTTACATATACTAGAAGCGAAATGATGGAAATTATTTGAAATTCATTCGTGCGCGTCACCAATCCCTGAAATTGCGAGTTTTATATTGTTACGTAACAAATTTCCAAACGCCTTTTGATAACGTTAATGGCTTTTTGCCAAGAGACCAGGCTGCGGGAAAAGGTCGAAAAATGTGTAATAATAATAATCGATATACATTTCAACGAGTTCGCGCATCAAGCTGAATATGCAAATAGAAAAAAAGAAAAAAAAATACAGGAGTGTTGTATTATGTGCGAAAATAGATTGTATGCCACTTTTTTGTGGACTAAAAGTATAATCGAATTGGAATGAAATTTTACTTCATGCTAGTCCATCCAAAATTTTTGTCCAGTTGATTGTAATCAAATAACAATATACATCACTCTTGGAAATGTTGTGTTTGCAATCAACTTGTATGGTTGTCAAATACTTTATTTACAAGAAAAAAAAAAAATTCATTAAGATAAAAAGTTCTTTGTTCACAAACAATTTATTTCATAGTCGAGTGCTTTGTTTACAAACAGTTTTTTTCGCTGTTCAGTGTTTATTTACAAACAACTACAGTTGTCAAATTCATTGTTTAAAAACAAAATCTAGAGTTTTCAAGTGCTTTGTTTATAAAAATCTTAAATCTTATTAATTTCTCCTTGCACTCCGAATTTTGATTTAAGTAAATTTTCGTTCTGAATTTAAATAATCAAAGAAGAAAACAAATTAAAAGTTTGCACAGAAACATTTGAATAAACAGCGATTTAAACGTTTAGCAATGACAATTTTTACACAACAACGAGCCAAGCGAAGTTATCTATATTTAAATTCTGACGCGTGCAAAAACATAACTGAATTTCGTACATAAAAGAGACTATTGAGCAGTCGAACACATGTTCGGGGCGGTCGTTTATAAACGTACTTCCATTTCATGAATTATCTTAACTCTTGTCCTGCGAGCTTTACAAGGCAACTCAAAGCCGGACATTTATTACGCAAAAGCACGCCGCGCCGCGCCGAAATTCGACTTTCCACTTTTAATGCATTTATAAATCGAACCCTCGTTCTGTCACTCGAAACCTTAATATTTCTAAAATTCAATATTTCGTTGGTGTTGTGTTCAATATGTTTAAACTTTATTGACCTTTTTTTTATGCAAAAAAAAATGATAATTTTTAATAATTATAATTATGTGTTACCATATTTTTATTTCAATGAATTTGAGCCCAAACATTATTTACCATCAATAAAACATGCACCGATGTGTTTGATTACATTTTCAAATATTCACAAGCAATATTTTGTTTAGGTTATTGAAATTAGGATTACATATCAAAATGCAATATTGAAATCAATCTAAGTAGTGTACTTTATCGATTTCGTGGAAACCAAATGCAGATTTTAATTTGTTTTTTTTTTTTACATATACGCGTAAACAAATATGCATTGTAATGATTCAGCCGAATGCACACGAAACTTTTTGTGGTCAATATTTCATCGCAACTTTTGACATTGTTTTAATAACAAGTTACGTTGCTCGCAATCCAATGAACTTTCGACATTAATGTCAGCGAAACTAATGTATTATATAATAGGTTGAATAATTGAGATCTTTAATGGCTTTTCTCAAGCGAGGGCCGATCGCTTTCCTCCCGACGAAGTTGTAGCGGAAAAGAAAAATCCGAGTCGTAATGCATCGAGCGTCTGATTTATTTGTTAACGATTATAACTCATTAGTTTTGTTCGCGCGAAGCGAACCGGAAAATGGCCCGGCGATTTCCCATTGAAAAGAAATTCCGCAACAGTTACAAGCCGGCGAGTGTTCCAGACAAGGTTCGGCTCGTGTGTACCACCTTTCACCTAAATGCTTCGACTCCCGAGTCGAAACGATTAACTGTTTGCGGAATGTCGACTAAATTATTTTACACTTCCGCTAAACAGTTTCCACCTTTTTTACGCGCCCGGCCGATAATTGTACGATTTATAATGCGACGGAATATTGATTCACGAGGTAACTTTGTCATCTGTTGGGTACCACAACTATTGGATAGGAACACAGCAACAACTTTTATATAAATTTAATTTCAATAACGACTTATATCAATTTAATTTCAATAACGTTTTACTGACGTGGTATTTAATATTGAAGCAATGTATGGTAGATCCGCTGATATTGAGTCAATATTAGCAGCAAGCTAATTTAATATCGATTCTATATTAAGTTAATATTGATTGGGTATTAACATTATTTTAGTTCAATAGAATTGAATCCTCATTGATTGAATGTTGATTCGACACTGACTCAATATTGACTAGCTATTGATTGACGATGTAATATTGAATGTGTCGTTTCAAAAGTATTTCTTCTATCCCCGTGTTTGATTTTTACTTCTGTAATAACTTTATATTAAATTACTGCAATTTTAATAATACACAGTAGGCACAAATAAATGTCCTGTATTTAATACACTTACAGACTTGTTTTGAAAACTTATTACCAAAAGCAATTTCGGTGGAAAAAAAAAACCACGCGATTGAATTATTAAAACAATAATTATTATTCGTCGCGAATTTTAAAACAATTACATTTTGTGTTACAACACAAAAATACGACAAATTTTCGATGTGCCGCGGTCTAATTAAGTCGGATTTAGTAGGGCGCATGAAATATTCATCGTTTCGTCAAATTCCGAATGACGCTGATACGCTAGCCAGGCCGTTCGAAAGACAAATTGAAAAACTTGTACCGATGCGTGACCGAATAGATTATTCCGCACATGCTCAAACTCGATGAGCGCAATTAATGATTCGCGGACCTACGGAAAACGCGGCAAACGTAATGCGTTTTCAAGGTATTTTTAGCTGGCGCAGCTTCCATCGCACACCTTTTATTGCATCGCGGATGACACTTTATGCACCCGAATTCTCATTGAAAACTGAAAATCCTGTAACAGTCCTACGTTTCAATGCTTTTGTTCGAGATTATTTCAGTTTATGTTTCTACACGTTCTAAAATATCGATACTGAATGGACCTCTCAAATCGAAAGACACCTGCATTTTTATTTAGTACGAAGGAGGGCGAAACCGGAAAAATTTGTTGTTTATTCGTATTGTTGGAAGATTATTTAGTGACTGTTGGAATGTTTTTGTGTTTTTTCAGTATTCTTTTTTATATCATCTTGTTTTGATTACTTACAAAATGGTATTTCAGATCAGCGAAATAGATATCTTTCGTTAAAAACGAAACAAAAACAAAGTTTGCAATCTTCTTTTACGATGAATTTAAACTTGAATGCATTTTTTTTATCAAAAAATCAAGTTTGCGCAGAAAAAAAGGAAAGGATTTAATTTTGTTTCAATGTAATTGTTGACCTTGTTTATTATTCTTTTCCATGATTTGAAAACATGTCAAATTCAAACGATTTTTTTTCCATAATGAATGGAATAATTTATAACTCCGTCATTTCAAAGCTACACTGACAGAAAAGAAATTCGTATCTATATCTAAATCTGTTAGTTGTACAAATTCGTTGACTGAACTAGTATTTTGTTGAAACAGCTAGCATATTGTAGAATCAATTATATTAGCTAGTCGATTTAACTGTATTTCATAGATCTGTACGTTAGTTAGTTGACACAACCAGAAAATACAGCTGCCCGTATTTAACTCTAAATGTTAGTTGGCTCAACTAGATTTCTCTTGAATCAACTATGATTTTTCTCAGTGTAATAGTTTTACCATAAAGTTTAAGATGTCTATATATTTTCAACAAAGTTACGCAACTGACTCTTTAAGGTTTCAATACGAAATCAAGACATTTTGAGTTTTCTTTATAAACAATGATAAATACGAAAAACATAAGTCGCTACGTAAAAGTGACTGAAGAGCGGCTCAAAACTCGTAAAACCGAGCGTGAACAAAAGCGGCCAGTTTCAGAAATTGTAATTTATCAGACACGTAGCTTTTGAGGGCAGCACTTTACTTAATTTATCGGGCGCTTAATTCAAAGGAGCTCCTCAATTGCCATTCAACGAATTGTTTTCCAACTTTCCCGCGCCAAAGAAAGTGACTTTTCGCTCGCGCGATTTTCCCCAAGTTCATTATCCAATTGTGTCATTGTTGCCGAATAAAATATTCATGTCGCCGACACAATTGCCGGCTGGTTGGTTATTTAATTGCTCTTCAGTCAGCTGCGTGGCTCCCTCTTTCGTGGTTCGCATGAATAAAAAATGCAAAGAAAAATATATCAAGTGTTTCGTACTCTTCCGCGTTCATATTTCAAAGTAAAATAAAAAATTTATCATTAAAAGTTTAAGTTTAGCATCTAAAATTGTTTTAGAAATAATAAAAAGTACTGTTGTTCATTTTGAGCGGGTGGAAAGTAGTAGTTTTCCGCTTAAGATGACAAATGTCACAAGATAAGTCCATGATCATGCAAATAAACACCTTTGTATTATTATTATGAAAGCGCACTTGAAGCAACTTTTCTTAAAGTGTAAATTTACTAAATAATTCTCACTGAATTTTCCGTAATTTTTCATGTTAGTGAACAGTTCAGTAATAAGCTCCAAGGAAATGTTTTTCCCAGTGCAGAAAGGTAAACTTTTTGTCCGAGGTCAGGAAAGTGCAACTTTGCGTCCGGCCAACAAATATTCGAACTAAGCGACCATACTAACAACTCATCTTAAAATGGGGCGTATACATTTTTGCCGAGATTGCAAGCGTGATTGTTTTCATCAATGCGGTTCAAGCTCTGCTTCCCTTCTTTTTTGTTTCGTTCCGTTTACGTTCCATATCGCGCAAAACGGCGTGTAATAAAATAATATACGAGCTATTGAGGAAATGATACCATTTCCTACTTGTTTCGCTTAAGCGAGACCATTATGACCATTACGCGCCATCGTCCGGCAAAAAAGGATGCGATTCGCGCCCCCTTCCCCCACCTCTGCTCGTTAATACAAATGTTGAAACAAAACAATTTGTTGCCGCGGCATCAAGTTTTCCCCGGACTTTCAAATAGATACATAGACCGCTAGCGCCATCCTTCTCGCGCGTAGCTGGCCAGCGAAACTCATCCCGTCTTTCGCATTAACATTCCTTTCGCAGTATCCTCGTCTAGCCTTAGGCATCGGGCGTCTATTCGCTGATGTTGCGGTCTTCTCCTACGGATATCGGGTGGTCTCTATTACGTAAGAAAAAGTGCACCTCTCGGTTTGAAAAAATATGCGAATACTCGGACGTGGTAATTTTCTATCCAGGCGTGCTCTGGATTTCGTGTTCACTTTGTAGCGAAGAAAGCGGAAATTTAGTTTTTGATGTTGATATTGAAAAAAAAAGGCGGTAATAATAATTATAAATTAAAAAAACGTAAATCGATATAGACTGAGACAACCGTTAACAACATTTGTTTCGAAATTAATGGGTCCTCTTTTATCCAAACGGATTTGAAAGTTTAACTCCTTTAAATTTCGGTATTTAATTAATCAAGTGTTAAATTTGATTTCAAGAATAATTATTAAAGGATTCAACATTAATAAGATTATAATATAACTATTATATCAAATTGACTGTTTGCAATCAATTTTAATTAATAATGCGGCCATTTTAATGAACGTTATGATACGTTTCCAATTATTTGGCGATCGTAACATAATCTATCAATTATCAATTCTGTTGTAATAGTGTGCCAGGTATATAATGATTATGTGAAAAGAAATCGCGAACAATGGAAAACATTTAAAGTAAATGATGAACAAAGGTAATATATACACAACAAACTAATAATAAAAAACACCCCATTGATTGATATGTCATTTTACAATGACGAGAATCGTGATTTTCATGCAATCGTTCGTTCAATATTTTACAGCACAATGCACTTCTCTTCCTCGCAGTTGCTTTTATATAATCTCTGTTTTCATTACAATCTTCACTGAATTCGTTTATAAACAATCGATTTAGTTTTATAGCCAATTAGTTGGCAATCGAAGAAAGCTTTTTCGCTACTGAAATTCATCATGAAGGGAGACCCTTTTATAGTCAAGATAAAAAGAAAGGAGAAAAAAATTGTGGGTATCAAGAAAGTCATTTCACCGCGAAATGGGCGTAATGAAAAATGTCTGATTTTTTAAATCAGAGCCACAAATCTTGCTTTAATGGCGTTTAAATAATTCGCGGAATAAATCATCAGATTACTTGATCGAATAAAACAGATATTCGACGAAATCTTTCAGAGCTCAGCCATACGAGACAGTTATCCTATTGAGCCGACGAATTAATTTATAACCTTTTAAACATTCGATTTAAATTATAAAATGACGATACGAATGTCAATTAATCGCGCTGTCGAATATAATGTTTCGTGAATTACTTTTCACTTATTTGTCAATCATGGTCTTCGCGCTTTGTCAGAAAAAAAATGAACGCAGAGATAAACAAATAAATTCAATAATAAATAATAAAGAACTTTTAAAAATCAATTTCCCAATTCGACATATATGACAATATGCATGTTGTCGCTTAAATCAAATGACTGTATTGAAATGAAGCAAAATTCATTTTGTTTACAAAAAAATACAAAAAATGTCAGTTATGTGAAACGGAAAAGTGAAAATCGATGCCGAGTTGTTGGGGGATCACGTGATTCAATCGAACTTCTCGATCGAAAAACGAAAATCATGTTGTAAAATTAAATATAGGCCAGAGTTTCGTTTCTCTTCGTCCTTTTGTTCGCCTCTATCACGAGCCCCTTCGAATTCGCTAACGTTATTCTACTCACTTTCGGGAGAGAATCGGGCGTCCTGTGGTCGAAGAACCGTCATTTCGTGGCGTGAGAACACCCACCTCGTCTGGGAAGAATTCACGACGCTCAACCGTAGGTGGATGGTAGGGGAGAAAAAATCACCATCAATGTCTCCAGAGAAAATAGAGTAATTTAAATAACAACCTTCCGGATAACAGGCTGTAATATTTTTTGATAAAATGTTGCTTTTAAAGTCCATCATTTCGTTTAGAATTCTTTTAGCTCGGAAGACAAATTTCATTGATAAATTGAAATTATTTGAGGCGAAAAATATGCGGATAAAGGCACGAATGCTGAAATTTTAAAGCTCTTAAAACTCTTGAATCTAAAATACAGAAAATGAATACATACAAATTGAAAACGTTGGGTCAAGTTTGTTGAATTGAATGTATTATTTTATTCAAAGATATTATTTTTTTGTGATATTTAATAACATTTTTTGCGGTGTCAACCAAATATTTTTATCGTTTTTGTTTTTTTGCTTTTTGCAGTTCGTTTCGTTTTTTCAGTTCGCAATACATTCTTTATGTTAATTTAGATTGAAATTTGGTGATTTTAATAACTGATTTACCTCACATTTAAAGTCACTTAAACGTGGTTCATTTATAAAGTCGGCCATTAAATTGTTATCAATCGTTGAAGTTATATTTTTTAATGTAACTTCACTGTTGTAAGTTAAATTAATTTCTTTAGCCAAACGAAACGGTAATCATTAAGTCAAGTTCTTTGATTATTCATTATATTACCTTTACGCTTTAAACAATTCTGTTTTAATCTTTCCATATAATTTCACATCAATTGATGTTTAACTACAATGAAAATACTGCTTCCTTGACACAATAGACACTTATTTTAAAATTACTAAAGCGCAATCCCTTTAACTGAACTCAGTTTGGCTTAAATAAATTTGCGTCCGCAGGCAAAGGGACCGATTTTCAGAGATTACGATCGATGGATGTATATTATCAAGAATCTCGGAGTCTTTTCTTCAAAAAACGACTCGCGTTTCTAAGTCGAAGATTTTATTACGTGGATTATAATTTTGGAATTTATTAATTAAATTTTCATTTCTCATTCTTCATTCTAATAAGTTCATTTAAAAATGAGCAGCAGAATTATAACTGTTTTTACATGTATTTCTTTTTAACAAACCGATTTTAAAACGAAAATAAAATTAAGAACAAAATTAATTAACCAACTAGTGATTCAGTTAAATTACAAAATGTTGATTTAATCAAATTTATTGTTTTTTACACATTTAATTTTCTGAAGGTGATGTATGAGTTATAATAAGAACATAAAATGTAAAAATATAACGTTAACAATCCAAACATTAACAATCATACTTCAGATTGACATTTGATTCGTTGTATTATATGCACTAGAACAACTGTATTTTATCCCGCGTTTTATGCTTTTATGTTAACTGATATATTTATCACCTTAAAACTGATATGCTGAATCGTTTTATCTAAAAAAAATAAGAATAGCACTTTCGATGTGACAGTTCAAAACTTCAGTTCAACTTACTCTCTAAATCGATAATTGTGATCGATTATCTCCAACGAATCATTTGCCTTCATTGGTCTTTCGTGCTGCATTGTAGAAAAAAATAATATCCAGTTAAAATACTCGGTGAGTTTTGAAACAATCTGAATAGAAGTTAAAGAAAAAAGTCTAAAATTGTTGTCCTCCCCTCCAATTCATGCAATTCTAATTGGAGCGAATTGTTTTCTACGTCAAACAAGCACAATTACAAAAATTACTTGATAAGTAAAGAAAATCAATGACAGTGCAGCCAAGATCGCCAATAACAATCGTAGTCATGAAATTTTCCGACTTACCTGCACGTCTTTGAGACCTCGTTACTTGTTTAGTCCATTGTACGGTCATGTGTCCGGACCCCCAGGTAGTCGTTTGGGTCGCCGAATCTCTCTCAAACGAATTAACGTCGAAGAAAAGCCCCGAACCGTGCCGACAGAATCACGAGTGCGTTTGACGGAGGTTCGGTTCAAAGCAAACACAATTTTCACGGCAAATTTATCTACTGAAACAATACGAAAAACAGGCCGAGGAAACGTGCGTCGGGAAAGGAAGAGAAAATTTGACGGGCGGTTTTCCACCGCCATGAATCATCAAAGTGGTTTTCAAATTAATTTTCGGCCGAACGCGCAAGAAAAAGGCCGCCGAAGTGTCGCAGGAATTTGATTATCCCGTCGCCGGGCTCTTGTATCAATCGGATTATAAGCCCGCCAAGTGAGACGTTATTTACTGCCAGGGATTTGAATATTTGATTGAATTTAATGGTAGGAAACAAGACGCAATCAAATGGCTTTCGCGTGAATCAACAGCGCCGTTAAATCGACTTGAGAGCCTCGATATTCCACGGGGGCATGTTATTTCGCCGTCCGGTATTTGTTGTTTTCGCTAACGAAGCCTTGCAATTTTTCCCGCGGCGATCAACGATTTCCCGCCATTTTCGGTTTTAGACTGAGGCACGTCACGAACGAACGGTAAAAGATTGCGGCGACATTTAGAAATGTTGTTGGTTACAAAATTTCGTTGAGTCAATGTAATGAGTACGTAATGTATGCATATTGATATAATATTTGTTTAGGATGTAATGCATGTATATATTGATGTACATTTTCTTAGTTTTGTATTTTTATTCACAACAATGTTTATACACAATAAAAAGTTTATTTCATATTATATAATAATTTTATTGCAAAATAATTTGATCAGATAATCAACAATATTTATCAGTTAAAATATAAATGTAAATCAGACGAGTCTCTTCTAATAACTCAATTTTTCCAACCAAGCCTAGTCATAATTCTCACATCAACTTTGCGTTCTCGCGAGAAACCATGCGCGCCGGCGCGTTGATTGAAGACCCCGGGATTTGCATTGTTATTCCGCCGAAGTGGCAATTACCGAGGAGTAATCTTTTCGTCCACCGCTGGGGTCGTAAACAGAGCATCGATTTCCTTGGAAAAAAGGTGAGTCGGGAAATTGGAAGCCGCGAAAGAAGCTCGACAAAATCGGTCGCGCTCGTGCCCTTTGCTCGGTTAAGTTACATCGTTGCATCCTTTGCCGACAACCGAGCGCGGCATCTCGTTTCCTCTGGCTCTGGCGCCATCTGCTATCTCGTTCTCGAACAATGCGAACCCGCGAAACCGTCGCTCGGGTTTCCAATAGGGACCGAGTTGGTCCAGGAAGCGGCGAGCGAAATTGGTGGAATGCGTCGCTCGGGAGGCAGTGATGCAAAGCAGTCGGGTACGTTGGAAAAGCCGAGCCGAGCTGGTAAGGCCGCGGCCGAGGCGAGCCGAGCGGAGCCGAGCGCGGAACAGGTATCCGGGCCAGGGGATTGGTCCCGTCGCGCGAGCTCCGCTCGCGATTGGCCCGAGCGAAAGTATGCAATGCTGGGACCATAATCTCGTTTACCGTAGCGCGCGCGCTGCCGCTCAGTTTCACTCACCTCGGCATTACGGACGGTCGCGAGACCGCGGCGGACATCTTGTCAAGGTCCCACTGGAAGCGCGAAAAACGCCGATTGGCGGACCTGCTGGCGGACTCTGGCCAATTCGAGTGTCCGGGGCCTCAGGCCTTTCAGACCCACGTAGCCAGCTCGACGCCCGGCCAAGGTATTCGCGGGCTCGATCGCCGCGTCCTAGCCAATGTTTGTGCGAAAGTGCGCGAAACCGGGATTCGGCTGCTTTTCCGACCTGGGACCAATCACGATTGTCCGAAAGTGACGTGTCCGATAGCAGTACGACCGTGTACTCCGACCTGTCCACGTATGTGCACATTTAAGCTTTAACCCGGATATATGCCGCGAAAGAACGAGTGAAGTGAAATTTCGGGCCAGTGATTTGGTCCTTCGAGCAGGATTATCATAGCGACGAAATCTGGATTACACGGTAGACTCGAGAGTGGCCAAGATTTTACCGGCTCATCAAACGGGTAAGCGCGAATTCGGACGCGGAAGAGACGATGTACCGGGTGCTCAAGAAATTGTCACCTGGTTGGTGCTCGTAAAGCGCCATATTGACGTGCTAGAGAGGTCGGAGGATCGTGGGGCATGTCGGAGAACCCAATTTTCAGTTTTATAACATTGGCTCTTTAAAATTGAAGGTCACTTAATTGTCCCTAGTGACAATGATTGAACAGGCGGAACTCATTTGAAGTATGAGTGTACCTCGATTCAAACCCATCAGGTCTTTGGATCCTTTTTTAAATGACAAAAAGATTGAGAACTTGTGGACCAAACGCGGGAACGAAGTTTAGAATTTTATAAGAATGTTCGGGGTCATAAGTCATCATCGGTAAAAGAAGTGAAAGACGCATTCTCAGATTAGCTTTTAGATCCAATACTCCCCGTTAGCACTTTTACCAAGTCTCCTTTAGAGGTCAAAAAAGGTAGACACGTCTGGATGCTATGCAGGTGTCTCAAGGTTTTACCTGTCCGGCTGTAGGGTACGCGCGAATTCGGACGCGGAAGAGCCTATATACCGAGTGACCGAGAAGTCTACCTGCTCGAACGTCGCGCCATGTTGACACGGTTTTGCCTCGGCAAATAAAACGGTTGGTTTTTATAAACGGTTGGGTTACACTTTACGCGGGACGCTGGCAAACGTACTGACATAACGATGCCTGTAACGAGAGACGGGACAAAAGTTTCGGGCGAATGAAGTAGCTGATTCAAACTATCAATTTTGATAAAATTTACAGCATTGTGCAACACATCTCTTTGTTTGGGCATAAAAAGTATGCCGATATCACCTGTGTTCGAGCTGCATCTTATCTGTGTTTGCCGAGATTCATTGGTGGTCTAGACTCTAAACAAACAAGTCTCCGTTATTTTAGCTAACCGTAAATCTTAGCTCCGAAGCGACTATATATATGGTGTAACGTGTATCCCTTGACGTTAAAAATTGTCACTCGTTGTATAATCAGGATACTCCCATTTGATACTTGGCGACAAAATACGAGAGCTTATATATTTATTTTGACAGCTCGGTATTTCATTGTGAATATAGTCCTTTTCTGTCGGAACAAATGCATTCTTTCTCAAGAAAATTAATTTGCGTAATCAGAATTCGAAGAAGAAATGCTTGGGAAGAAAGATATTAATACTTTTCAAACATGACACCACGAGTAAGTTAATTAAATTGTAGTTTCGAATCGACAATACTCTGTGGAATTTTACACTGCGCATAAATAACATGGTTTGCTTGAATGAAAAAATGATTTTTTTTCTCGTGCTTTCCCTTTCATTACTTGTCCCTTCTCTTATAAACCATAACTTCGTTTCATAAATTATCCTGATTAAAACTAATCTTTGAGGGACGGAATTCAATTATGCACTGCACATATTTTATGCAACTTTTGTCGCCTTTGAATATTGATTATTTAATGCAGAAAGTATGGTATCTTGTTATAAAGTGCAGATGAATGGATAGGAGTTTAAAGGGTCTGTGAAAAGTGCATAGAAATTCCAAGTTAATCTTCTCCATTGTGATTAAAATGAAATTAGTGAATCCGTACCTCAGGTCGACAGTAATTTCGCAGTCTATTATTTCTAACATCGATTGCCTGTCTTTTAATGAGAAATTGATTTCCTTTATTTACACTATTACGGTCGTGTAAATGAAAACAATTGATAAAAATGGTTAGTGAATAAAACCATCGTCATTTTGAAAATGTGACTCTGAAAAGTTAACTCGATAAAATCTTCGGTTATTATTCCAATACATTTAATTTAAGTTTATGGAAAATATAAGACCAAGATTAATAGTTGCAAGGGTTGAAATTTTCTTTTTTTTTTGCATGCAAACATGACATATTTTGAAATAATTGCGGGGAAATAAAGATTAATCGGAAATCGATTACTTTTTAATACTCTTTATAACTTTTTACATTTTCAATATGTATGCAGAACAAAAGAAGTATAAGTTGAAAATAATAAAGGAAAAAAGTAATTATGAAATGAATGTTGTTCATCTACCTTAAAAGAAGAACTCAAGAAGCTCTGTTCCTAGAACTTGCAATTAAAATTATCAGTCGTAATTAATCCTCAATGAAGTTTCTGTTTTGTCATGATAAATTCGTGTTAAGTAGTTCGACAATTGTTCGGAGGAAAACTTTTCCGGTTCCAAGGAGCCTTTTATTATTTGGCGATGAAAAAACATCGCACCGCTACGAGGTCAGATGTTTTGTTACGAGATTCAACAACTCGGCATTTCGTCGAATCGATGTTGAAGTTGGTGGAATTGTGTCGAAACACCTTGAAACACATCCATTTTGCGCAGAGATAACAGAAACCCAACTTCAACACTATAAAATACAATTTCGACGAATTCAGCGATTGTTTTAGTTCGGTCAGACTAGTTGGCAAAAAGTTTTTCAAACTTTCTCAAATTGATAACTTGGAGTGTTAAACAAACGGTATGTCAAAGTTTTGGCAAAGACTAGAACGATTCATGTCAACGGTACACTATTCGCACTGTTCCTTCCGCATTTCAAATGTCTGTTTATTTGTATTCGGTATTTAAAGCGGTTCTTCAGTGTGAACAAAATGTAAGGAAATATATATCCTTCTGAAACTTCTTTTTTTAACATGTTATACAACAATTTTACAAATTTTCATCGTATATTATTATGAACATATAATTAAAATATTTAAAAATGCTTTTATATTAAAGTGTTACAGTAGAAAGAGACGTGTTGAACAATTATTTCTTAACAAAAATAAAACAACAAAAGTAGCAAACAAAATTAAAGTATCTCAATGTTCCAAAAAATCTGGGACACGCTCTTGATAAAAGTTGTACGAAATCACACTTGTTGCACAAATAACACTATGACGACACCCCGAACCACTGAAGATCAATTTAAGAGCTAGTTCAAAAGATTGGGGGGAATTTTCGATGTATCATCTGGCATCTGGCAGAGCCAGTGCATCATTGTGTTCAATGTGTTCGATGTTTATATTTGGATTCGGTAATAAAACAAGTGGAATCCCGAAACCCTCCGTTTACTGTTTTATTTCGTCGTGCAATAAAATCCCTCTACTTTTCATCACTGAATTGTAAAAAAAAATATACAATCAAGTGGCTTCCTTTCGTTTTTAATAACCAGGAAATGAATATTTATAGCATCCGAAGTGTCCGTGATTGTTCTGCAGAATGTAAATGGTACCTTAAAAAGTTCCTTTATCGCAACTATTTATAGAATTACATTAGTCATACGTTATAATAGTTTCTTTGTGTTCATATTCCATGGTCTTTTTTACAAACACACTTATACTTGAATTCATAACATGCTACTTTTCATGTGAATGAAATTTTGGACAAAGACTTAATCAAATGTAAAATTGCTTTCAATATTTATGGCAATTATAGTCTTCTGATTTGCGGTGTTACTGACTTAGTTTTGTAACATTATGAAATCTTTTGTACTCGTGGTTTTGTTAAAAAGGGTTTAAAGATTCATATATAAAAGCAGTTTTAATTAACATCATCTGGTTATAAATGACGAATGAGGTTTGACAAATCCCTCGTGAGGTTTAATTAACGTTCAAACGACTAAATGTCAATGGTAATCCTTCAGAAATTGGATCAACTGCTTCGAGTTTGTGATCCCATTCAACGTCAGCGTTTCATTATGTTATCATGTAAGTAAGATTTTTAAATAAATTTTCAAACCTTTTATATCATTCTCATGGAGACTAAAATATTAAAAATTTAAAAATGTCCAATAATATTGCCATACTAAATTTCTTATTTGCTCATAAAATTATTTTTGCAACTTAATTTTAACAACAAATTTTTAAAACAAAATTAAAAGAATTTGCACGGTTTGATTCGACATGTTGTCAGAATTGGCTTTTGATTAAACGTTGATTAAGCTTCAAATTCTTCGGAGAAAATTGCGAATGTACCGGTGCACAGGAAAGTTGAACCTCGTTCAAAAAACACAAAAAATTAAGACGTCAGATACGAGCTTAGTTAAAATCATTTCAAAGAAGTCGGCAAAGATATTTTGAAGACCCGGCAATTTCATCTCCAAAAGCAGACGAAGTCATCAGGAAATTATAGCCGTCCAGAAAAGAAGGCAACGATTCCTTCGGCCTCGGATTATCTAAAAAAAAAAAAAAAAAAAAAAAAAAAGCTGCTCGCGCTGCGAACCTCATTTAACCTTCCAAAATAAAAAAAAAAAATATGTGACCCTCGTATTGCGTATGATAGGTCAAAATGCAGAGTCAAAACAGAATAAATATGTTGCACGTGTGTTCATAGATTAATTGAACAGTTAGTATATTGATTAAGTCATGTGAGATATGTTATGCAGAATCTGAGTACTGAACACAATAAACATTGTACATTGTT
>JABFOV010003071.1:0-17579 GCA_022817685.1 Aradophagus sp. ZL-2020 | reverse complement strand
AATATAATAGGATGGATAAGATGAGTCTTATTTTTGTTAAAGCAAAAGACAGCAGAAGGGATGGAGAGAGGGCGCGTGGGCTAGGAGATGGGTATAAAAAACAGTATCACATGAATAAAAAACAAATTTTGCATTGAAAAAAGACAAAAAAAAAAAAAAAGAAATAGGTAGAAAAAAAAAGAAAAAATTTTGTAATAAGAAAATAAAAAAAAAAAAAAAAAAAAAAAAAGAAAAAGAAACGACACGAACTAATTAAAATGATCTACTTTATTCTTTGAAAGACGTAGATACGTTGAACTGCCCACTAAACGAGATCTTTAAACAGGAATTTCTGACAGCACAAATCAGGCTTCTTTTTTTATAAGGAGAGAAAATTCAGTATCTTTGTAAATCCAAGTTTGGAAATGCTAAGAAATGGAAATTAATTTTTCATTTTTATTTCTAGCATCCGATCAAATATAGAGTTGTTGTGACTCAAAATTTTGAAAAAAATTTCAATCGGACGTTATCAAAAAAATAAATAAAACATTTATGAAATAAACATAAAATACACATTTGAATCAATTCATTAATTTAATAATTAATAAAATTGTGAAACGATAAAATTCAAAAGTATTAATTACTTTTTGATGGCAAAATAATATAATTGTAAAAATAATGTTTCGGCGACGTTCATGCGTTTTAATTTTTATTTTATTTTCTAAAGCAATGCAATGTATCTTGTTAACATAAATAACATATTTCAATATCGGAATAAATTTTGAAAATTAAATTCAAGTAAAGTTACTAAACTCAAGCTCGATATCCCACTTATTGCTCATTTCGACCCTAGTTTGTGTAAGTAGTAAGCAATTTAGACGATCACTTACTGTCGTTATTTCAAGGAAAATGATGGGAGGTTTCGTATATCTTATTAAGAGGTCTTGGGATGTATGAATAGAGCAGGGTAAAAGGACA
This sequence comes from Aradophagus sp. ZL-2020, assembly GCA_022817685.1. Taxonomy (NCBI): domain Eukaryota; kingdom Metazoa; phylum Arthropoda; class Insecta; order Hymenoptera; family Scelionidae; genus Aradophagus; species Aradophagus sp. ZL-2020. The sequence goes on along the minus strand of JABFOV010003071.1, from coordinate 16,622 downwards.
AGTTTAAAAAGTGGAAGATTACTATATCGAGTGAATATGTAAAACAGATTATTTTATTAATGAAAACATACAAATATGTTACATTGCTGATTATCATTTGCATTTATTACTATATCCCAATAACTAGAGAAATGTCCTTGTATCACTAGATACACTGCCTAGTTTCATTTCAAAAAGAACAACAATCTTTGATGAAGTAATTCTGTTTTGAGTCAAGTAACATTTTCTTTCATAAAGAAAGTTTTTCTCGACTCAAAACTGTTTTATAAAACATTTCTCTGAGTGAAAGAAGTAACATAACCTTTCCAAGTAAATAATTATACCTAATAGGTTATGTCGTTTCTAGGCATAGTGACATCTATATCTGCTGTAGGCATATTGTTTAACTCTCTCTACATAGGTATATTTTACAGATATATGTTTGTCGCTGGAACGACAAAAATAGTTTAATTGTTTTCATCTGTGACAAGTGTTTGAGTTCAGAGAAGAAGAATGGGTATGACAAATTCTTTCGACCATTACCACCACGGTACTTTCGTTGGTGCGCAAGCGGTAAGCTACGTATAACAATTTTCATAAAAAAGAGTTCGATTTGGCATTTGATCTAGTATATTCGCGATCATAATGTAGGCCTAGTTAATTTAAAATCTTGTTAACATTCAAGTAAAGCAGAATTATAAGAGTTCGGGCTTCCCTGGCTTCTCTGTAATGAATCTCTGCAGGCACCTCTTCACGATCTGTGACTACTCAGCTTACACAATTGACGGTAAATTTTCGTTACATTGGAACAAATTTTTCACAATGTATTACTTTATAAATCGCCTCTGACGAGTAAAAAGAAAACAAATAGTAAATGTAACAGAAAAAAATTAGACATTTTACCACCTCCGCTTATCATCCATATTTTAATATTCAAACATAGTTATAAACTAGAAAAAAAACTTTTTTTTTCTATAAAATTAGTTTTAAAGTACATAGAATTGATTCGTCAACTGAAAATAAGTTTGCTTTTATTTCCAGTTCCTACGAAGGAAAAAGTAACCATTTGATATAAACTGCGGTTATTTTTTTATTACGTAGCAAGCCCTTTTTTAATATTTTACTCACAAACTGTACGAAGGCTTTTCGAGTAATCTTCGCATTGTACAATACGCGACCGTACGATCTGCGTAACATTTGAAACGAACTCGATTGTCCCGAAGAAGACCAGATTTATTTTCGGACGACTGTTCACGCAAGCCTCGTTTACCGGCTTCATTACTTTTATCCACATCTTGATTCTATACAGTTTTTCATTTGTATCCCTAAAGGAACATGTTAGTCAAGTCAACATTGATTCACTGAGGAAAACATTGAATATAACTTAACGTAAATTGATCAACGTTGATGATCCAAAGTTGAATAAGGCTTAATAAAAAGTTGAGTCATGTTTAATTAAGATGGACAGATTACCCCCCCCCCCCGCCCGTTATGAAAATAATCTTGTCAGTAGTAATTTTAATTCATTTTAACGTTGATGAATCAACGTAGTTTTTCAATAATTGTGACAATAAAAGGCACGAAGACAGGAACCAGTGAATCATTTGGATAAAAAAAAACTCTTTGTACAACTTTTTTGAAAAACGTTATGTTTCTTTTACTTTCATTAAAATATGGTAATAATATATAAATAATTTGTATAAAAGCTTGAAAAACAACGTGGATTTGGAAACTATAGCTACACTTGATCTGGCCGACCTCTGAATACAGTGAAAATTGAACGCTTCGATGCAATAAAGGGGTTTGTAGCTGACTGTTCTGCGCATCGAAACGCCGCTGAAATATCGTGCGCGGACTTTGGTGGGGAGAGTTGGCGCAAATTATTTCAGCGACGTTTCGATGCGCAGAACAGTCAGCCGCAAATGCAAGTCCCTTTATTGTATCGAGGCGTTCGATTGCTTATTGGTCCCTTTTTCGAAAGTTGATCGTCATTTGTTACTGCCCTTGCAACGGCGCAAATAAAATTTCAAAATTACTTTGATTTGCATGACATAATTCGATTTAATTGTCACGTTGTCAATAATCAATGAATTAACAATTTTTAAAGGGTACACCAATACAAGTATATCTTAATAAATTATGAAGAAAAACATGAAAAAATTGAATAAAATATGTTAAGTTCAAGTATGTATTTAAAATCTGCTTCAAGTGTATGTATATACATTGAATTTATTGTTAAAATATACATCAGATTTGTTCGATTATTTCAAAAGTTCGAACCATGTGGGTATTACCAAGTGGAAAACTTAACATTTATAATAAATTGTTATTTTCATCGTTTAACGTTTTGAAAAAATTTTCAAATATACCTTCTGTCACGCAAATGATGAAAATATCAATGTGCCATTGTTTAACGTTTTTGGTAATTCTGAAATTCAATGTGCCCGAATTGACTGAATGTTTAAATCCACTGTTGTTAATTTTATAAACCTCCTCTGTATTATGAATACAAGATTGTAAAACACATTTTTATGTATTTTGTAGTCACGTGATTTCCTCGAGTATGCGGTTAAACTACCTACTTTTTCAATTCAAATAATTCAATTATCTTAGATATCAAACTATCTTATTTGCTTATTTGAAATATTTTGTTGAGTATCTTAATTGTATTGGAGAAATAATTGTTCAACTTCCGTGACTGAATTTCACTTCTTTCAAACGATCTTTTTTAAGAATGTATCGAGCAGAGTTAACGGACGACGAAACAAGGAGAGAATAACAAAGAGGGAATAAGAAAACCGAGAGATATGAGAAAAAAAGATAGAAGGAGAAGCGTGTGAAATGCGCACCCAGTTAAACCAATAAGGCTTATAAACATAGGCAACATTCAAACAAATTTCAAGACGCGAGTTTACGTGAAATGCGATCGACGGAAATGCGAAATAACGCTTCGGTTGAAATCAAATAATATATTTGTGCATAAAGTGTGAAAAAGAGTACACATTTTTGGCAGTAAAACATTTCTACGAATTGCCCGCTGAAAGTACGGATTCGTAAAAAGTTACGAGTCGCATTTACAACGGCGCATGCGCACCAAGCCATCGGGTTCGTGCGCATGCTTGCAACGATAAGTTTTTTGAAATACTGCAAATAAATGAGACCTGAAACATATAATATGTTAAAAATTTTTACACATTCTATAATATTTTCTCGTTTAAACAAAAAATTGAACACTTGAACATTTTAGGTATTGTCAAAAAAGGATTGTTGCTTTCTATTTATTTACGTCTATAATACATTGATTATAGATATACATGTATATAGATGTATAGATGTTAATGTAGAAGAGAATGTCGAACTAAATACAAGCGTCCCTCGTTATTCGCGAGGGTTACGCTTTCAGAATGTGCCGCGAATACCGAAACCGCAAATACAGGGACCTTGGTCTTGCAGAAATATGGGGGTTTGGTTCCACATGAAGTATTTTCAACACACCTACGTATTTTTACATTTCTCCTTTCACCGTTGCATCTCTTTCCTTCTTTTTTTCGTCGGAATGTCAAATCTAATTGTTGCTTTTGTTAATATTTTGCAGTCATTTTAACTCTCGAACGCATTTAAAACTGAAATCAATCAATCCGCTTTCTTCACACTTTCGCCAATTTTCACTTTATTGCCGCGACTAGATCGATTTGCTAATTCTTCGCCAACTTAATCTTCAACACTTTGGCTGGATTTCAACAAGTCGAAGAATCTTTTGAAATCGTTGCTCCGCTTTTTGCTCGCTTTCCCGATTCGTCACATCAACTAATTAATTCATCGACGCTGCTTCAACCCGATCCCGATGTTGAAGCAACATTTGTATCAAGATTACCCAGGAAACGACTCAATGATGTCAAGTGGCAAGAGATTTTCGTGGTATCCGAGCGTCGTCTGTCGACGGGTCAGATTTTGGTAGCGTTCAATAACGCGACGAAGAGCCGGTAGCGATAATTTTACGCGGCACGATCAAGCCGCAGAAACAGGTTAGGCTAACCCGTGGCGGATAAAAGTCAAAAGGCGTCCACGCCCGGGTAGAAAAATCAAGGAAGACCGCCCATTCCACTCGGCACTAGCAAAGGTTCCAACGCGGCAGGGTATCTTAGATAATCGACGAAACGTATTGAAAAAAGAAAGATAAAAAGTCAGCGCTACCGCAGAGGCACGCGCTCACCTCGCGGATCATCCTACATGTTAGAAAACGTCCTTTATTATTAATAGCGCGTTTTACGACTTTTCTCACAATTTCCTCAATCTTTCTTTGTCTTTCAATCAATTCAAGTATAATTTCAGATGCTTATTTATTTAATTTCTATATCAGTACCGTTAGAAAATGTAGGTCGATTTGAATACGTGTATTTACAGTAATCGAGATTGTACAAAATTGTTTAATTTTAGTAATCGAAAAAGTTAGGTTTTCCGATTATACACTAAGAAAGCGATATCGTACAATATAGATTGTAAAATTTCCAGCACGCTTCTTGGTCGAAATAAAGCAATCTAGCAATGTCATTGACTAAAGTTAGTTACGATATGATATCGCAAAGAATTTGCTATATGATATTGTCCACATTACAATATATCTCGTAGTGGTTACAATATGGTTTTCTCAATGTGGATTATAAAATTTCCAGCACGTTTATTGGTTGAAATAAAGTAATCTAGCGATGTCATTGGCTGAAGTTAGTTACGATATGATATCGTAAACAGTTTACTATATGATATTGTCTACGTTACGATATAAGGAGTAGAGGTTACAGTATGGTTTTTTTAATGTGGATTGTGAAATTTCCAGCATGCTTTTTGGTCGAAATAAAGCAATCTAGCAATGTCATTGACTAAAGTTAGTTACAATATGATATCGTAAATAGTTTACTATATGATATTGTCTACGTTACGATATAAGGAGTAGAGGTTACAATATGGTTTTCTCAGTGTGGAGTGTAAAATTTTCAGCACGTTTATTGGTCGAAATAAAGCAACTAGCGACGTCATTGACTGAAGTTAGTTACGATATGATATCGTAAACAGTTTACTATATGAAAATGTGCACGTTGCAATGTACGTTGTAGTGATTACAATATGGTTTTCTCAGTGTACTACATTTAATTTGATAGAATTAATGAAAATTAATAGTGGTATCAAGAATATTTTTATGGTGATTCAAGGTTTTGTAATAAAGTGGCTTTTCAACGTTGCTATTGGTTTCTTGATAAACGTGCGTTGTGAATATTATATGAACAACGATGAGTGACCAAGCGGAATGGAGAAGCATAGCCAAGTTTGATAGCATGTTCTCCACGTTTGGAAATTCCAAGTAAAAGTAGCATTGATCACCAACGACCTGCTTATAATCACAAACGGTGTCGAGCAATAACCAGCCGACATTGCAAACACCGCTGAAAAAGCAGAATGTTTCAAAAGAATGTCAACGCAATATACATAATCTAGTCCACCGTAGAGCCATCAAAGCTAAACTCTGTAATTACATGCGACTAAATGATACAAACTTGGCGCAAACTAATTACCCTGCATAAACAAAGGAAAGCGAACTATTTTTAATGACGAAATTCCGCACGTCGATAAGTAATTTCAGCTCGACACGTGACGTGTTTAAAAAATACGCGCTTCGATTGACTAATATTGACCGATTTTAAGCGTCGCAATAGTACAGCTAGTTAATTGAACATTTTTACATTCAAAATCAAAAGTCTTTGTAACGTCTTTCTCGAATCATACATCAAAGATAGTTATGTAAAAGTTGAATAGAGTGTAAAGTTGAAAAATCGTTGCAACGTTACACCGTAAAAAGTTACAGCAGCTGTGGAATGAGGTATAAGCATGATTTAAATACTAGTTAAGGCAGACATCTTGATGCATTTAAGTCACGTGGACAATTTTGTTTTTTATCATGATATGTCACATCTGTTGTTTTCACTATATAAAGGTGATTATGATTTAGGTGACAGCGATTATTTCTTATTTGTTGTGAAAATGGGTTCCGCAGTCAAAAATTTAGAACGTGGAATATTTCTTATTTACTTGGAATCAAAATGTATAAAGTGCAAGGTTGATTATATCTTGACTCAAAATTAACTAATTTTAGCGAAACGTCAGAATGAATTCCAGGTTGACTCAAGATTTTACGTTTTTCTTCAAATAGTGTGTTTTATATGGACTTAAAATAAAGATATGGCTTTGTACAGTTTGTACAAGTCTATCTCTAATTTTAAGATCTGGTTATATGGTCTAATTTCTACACCCTGGTTGTTGACCGTTCTGCGCAGCCTCTGAAATATCGTGCATTGACTACGGTGGGGGTAGTTTGAGCAAGATTTTTCAGTGACATTTCCGTGCGCAAAACAGTCAGCTCCAAACGCAAGGACCCTTGTTACATCAAGGCGTTCAATTGCCGCTTGAGTTTCTGTTCTTTTGGCGGCGATTCTCAGATGAGAAAAATGTCGGTAATGCCCATCGTTCTTTTTTGTTATCATACATTGAAATTTAATAAGTTACCAAATCGTTTAAGAAAATATTCAATATATGCCTCTTTATAAAAAACCAACATTACCCCATACACTGCTTAAAAAGTGTCATTTTCAAAGCAATTCTATAGAAGCCGAAAATGATTTAAAATTTTTTAAAGTTTAGAAACCCATAATGTGTTAATATCGAAATATAAATATTGCAGTAAAACAAGAGAGACAAAAAACATGTATAAAAACATTGCACTTTACATAAGTTCCTTTTTTATATGGCGAACATTCTCGCCAAGCGCGTGAGATATCTCATCTGGAGGCACTCCGAGACATAGTTGCCAATAACAAGGGTAAAAGTGTCACCAGATTTGTGTTCAATGAATCGGCCCGGTGACGTTTTTGTCCTTGTTATTGGCAACTATGTTCTGGGTCGACATCGACGCGCGAATCAATTCCTCTGAGGGAATACAACTTGGACATTGGCGAGCGAGATAAATATCTCGTTAGCAGTATTGCAGGGATAATGTTAAGGTGACTGCTCAGACCCTTTTATTAAAAAAAAAAATGATTTCGGTTACTGAGTGATCGTTTCTTATACATTTATTCCTAAAATGGATCGAATAGTTTACCTCAATTCCGAGAATCACTGGATCTTTTCTCATTCCAAGTCAATAATAATTTATTGTTTAATAATTTAAATCATTTTTTGAGTAAAGGGTCTAAGCAATTATCCTAAAAATAAAATTGATGTAAAGAAAAGAAAATATACATATAGAGAGAATTTTGTTCAAGCTTTTATACCTCGTAGTTTAACGAAACATTGAAACTTTAGCTTCTGGCAAATTATAATTACACTTCTTTTTCTTTTTTTTTCAATACACTTAGTCGGATTTGCAAACTAAATTTGCATCACGCTGCGAGTATTTACGACATAACGGGTATAAGTGTCAAATTCAAGGGAAGTTTTGATTAAATATGCGATACTCCCGTGGATTAGACAGAGTTTACAAAACAGGAGCGTGTATAATGATTCACTGCACAGCAGTAAGCCTGATAGCATCGGACTGGGTAGGAAGAATGTGTGGTAAAACAAACTTCTCAAACGCGATGTAGACGAGAGTATTGTCTTTAAATTTTACAATGATTGAAACAAAAATTTCGACTGAAATTTGATTTCCTGGTAAAGCAATTTTTTGCAAATTTTTTTTCAATCGTATATTATGTTTCGAGGAAATCAAAATTACACAAGTGCGTGATTGTTTACTCCCGTGTAACATACGATAGTGCGAAGAGAGGGGGAAATACCATTATTCCCATGAATAAGATTTCACTTTCCGAACCACAGGTGAAAGGCATAAATCTTCGTGCATGCAAATTTTTTAACTCCACTCCAACTCCCTTGGTGCATAAAATTGTTTCCTCCTACTCTCCAAAAGTTGCAAAAGACCATTTTTTTTTTGTTTTTAACTGAAACGGTTACTTTGTATGTTACTTCATATGTTACATATGATTGGATTGTTCCCACAAATGTTATCAATGAAAATTAATTGTATATAATTTAGTAACATAAATTGTAATCAGAAATAAAAAAATTATATTTTCCAACATTGAAATATTCAAGCTTCTTTTTGAACAATTATTCAATGAAAAAATACTATTATATGTAAGAAGAAAAGTGTATCAGATTTTATTTTCGTTTAATAATAAACGTTGGAAACTTCAAACTCATTATAATTGAATATATTTTCATAACAAATAACTATTGATGTTTTCTTAACAAAAATGTGTCAAACTTCCCACCAACAGAACGGAAAAATACAACGGGAAATGTTGCGACTGCAGCGCTTTTGGTGGAAAAAGACTCGGTTGTTTGACATTATGGCTCGTTCACAGTGAAAGCATACATGCGTGCGTGTCATTCATTTGACTTGTATAGACACGCAAACATATATATTGCAGAGGGTCTATGAAGGCATCGCGGTGCCAAACCAACGATCGCACTACGCCCACGAGTACGTTGAAACACGCTTGTGCGGTATTATGTGCAAACATACGACGTCATTGTGAATGGGCTTTAAGCTTCGAATTTAGCTATCTCGTTGCCTCCAGAGTCTAACGTAACTTCGTCCGCACGATTTCCACTTGTTGCAAGTGGAAAATCGCAGTTCGCTTGAATCGAGAATTTTCTCCGAACGTTTATGCTTCTATTTATTCGAAACGTCTAGTTGTGATATCCCATTTCGTATCTAATAACAATGTACACACCACGATTTTCTTACTTCTTTATTATACACTGACTAATTTTCAAATTGTGTCGAGCGGTAGATGCTGCTCAGTAACCTCCTCCGTTTTGTTAGTGGAAAATACAGTCGAAGTATCACCTTAACCAATCTACATGCGCATTACATTCTAATCTACTCTCCGGACAATCGCTCTGGTAGAACGAAGGGTGTTGAAAGAGGAAGGATCGAAATAAAGGACCTACCGTCCCAAGAGCGAAATTGATACATTGCTAAGAGAGTAACTATAGTAGAGACCTCTAGCTTACGGGAAAGAACTAGAACTGGTTTATTCAAAGTTAATTTTCTAAGATAAGATGAAGTGAATTGATGTAAACGTTTCGTTTTGTTTATTAAAAATGGATATGATAATGATTTACAGACAAATATTTAATCAGATTTTAAAAATAAACAAGTGCACCGCAATTAGTACTGTAGTTGAGATAGCGCTTCCGACGTTTTAATGAATGTGAAGTTAATCGAACTTTTAAAATATTCCATCAAATTTGACGTATGTTTTAACAATAAATTCAAAGTACATACATATACTTGAAGCAAATTTTAAATACATACTTGTACTTTAGATATTTTATTTAATTTTTTCCAAATTTTATATCGTGTGGATATTTCCACGTGGAAAACTTTACACTCATGGCATTTTAAAGAGATACTCTCTTAGCGTATATGGAGGACTGCGCCACTTGACAATTGGATACCAAAAATTGAGTGGTTGAGGTGGCATTGTTTTCGTTATCGAAGCATCGATATCAACATATTAACAAATAAAAATGCGAGCCGACGATAAGCATGCGCGAGTCTGCAGGTTCGCTCGCCAACAGATTCTTTGGTAGTTGACGCAGATTCCGTTCTCGTCCTCGAGCGAAATACCTGCGCCGAGGGTCCAGCGGCAATGTTGCGATATAGCACCGCGCCGCAGCGTCAATGAAACGAGGAGAGGGGAGGGACTTTTGCGAAGAGTACATTGCCACTCCGTATATTGTCTCCTAAGCCGTCGAGACCAGGTTATTACTGGACTCCACTACTCATCGTCGTCGCCTCACCTTCTTCACGGCTTTGTTCGACTTTCTCATCGAATTCACTCACTTATCTTTAGATTCGCTCATAACCTCAACTGACCGGCTTCGGCTAATCGGCAAACTCGCTGCCGCAAACGTTGCAAACAATCGCACAGTGTTTTTCTTGGCCTCGCGGAGGTGGCGATACGACAGCTCGAGAAAAATGTCGCCGTGTACGACGTTTTCAAATTTAATATAACGAATTGCAAGTACGGTCCGATGAAATTTTGTGAGATTTGAAGAAAACGCATGATTTAATATGGTAATATTTCCAACCTCTATACTCTTAAAAATGATCGATTAATTGTAAGAAAACTGTATTCTAAACACAATTACATGTAATTTTTAATAGAAATGTGCTTTAAGTAACCAGAATTAATTGGAAAATAATTTAAGAGCACTTTTATAATAAAGTGATAATTCTATAATGATATAAGGATAACTCTTGATCATGGACGGATTTATTCTTGTAATGAGTGGAATTATTTTTCAAAGCCTTTCGGTGCGCCGATCGTTTGACATATTTTTATTATTGTAAATTTTTATATTCTACTTATAAGAAAACTCGGTTTTAATAGATTTTATTCTTATAGTAAGCGAAATTATTTTTGTCCAAATTTTCAGTGGAAAATCCATGCACTTGAAGTTTCCAACGTTTTTTAGTAAACGAAAATTATTTTAATACAATTTAACAACATATATTTAAATTAGAACTGAAAAATTGTGTTCTAAAAATTGACTATATTCATAATTTTTTCGTAAAATTATTCGATAACATATCCCGTCGTTTTTAGATGTAGGAAATTGTATCAGATTTAATTTTCGTTTACTAATAAACGTTGGAAATTTCAAAAACATAAAATCCACTTATGATAAGGATATTCCGACTATGATAAGTCGATCGTTTTAAGAGTGTACTGTATGGGAATATGCTTATGGTTATATATAAAAAATCTATGCCGTGCGATGTTGCCACTTCTCTGCAGTTGTAACCTATGATGTTGCGACTGAAAAAAAATCGCGAAAATTAAAAAATGCGAATTCATTTAATAATTCCGAATGTGCAAGAAGTTTGCAACGTTTATTTGCAACGAATTTTCAATGAAATGTCATTTCGTCCATCGACAAGGGAAATGGAAATGTTTTGTTGCATCGAATCCAGTCGCGTCAAAAGGAATTTGGTCACGTCCGTGCAAATATTATGTCATACACCAATAATCGAAAAAAATACTGTTTACATGTTTGGTGGTTTTCATGTTTATAAAACTCGCAGTGTCATTTGTTTCGAGAGATTCGCATTTGAATTTGAACGAATAAATTCAACGTGGATAATTTTTTCCTATGAAATATCACGTTTTCGTTTGATAATTTCAATTGTTTTCACGTGAGTCTAAGCGTCGAGCTTCAACTGTTGCTTTGAACAATCGTTTCATCAATAGTTGGTTTCCTCCTTCTGCGAAAAAGAGAAGAGGAATGCTCCGTCAAACGGCCTACACTTACAAAGTCCATGTAACGATTGCAGCAGAAAGACGCAGCCGACAAAAAGATTGTGAATTCCGATGACATAACGAAGCTCGAGATGACATCCCGCAGGAAGGTTTCATTCTAGAAATAAAAATCAAAAGACCAGAAGCTATTAATTCTTCTCCGCAATAATAACAATATACGGAAAAACTATCAGATATACAAAAACGTATGAGGTGATAAAATTATTTGACATTAAAAAGTATAAGAAAAATATAAAAAAAATCATTCATTATAAATTATCTATCATTTTATTGTAAGTAAACTGTCCTCGTTTGTGATATATTTCAATAAATTTTATAACTTTTGTATCCATCTCAATTCAAGTTAGGATAAGAGAGTATTTTTTCAGTTCCAAATTTAATGAAGGGTTTTTCAGTTTTTTGATTAGTTTATTATTCATTAACTTTTCGTTATTACTGAAGTAACGTTAATTATTGAACTTAATTATTGAAAGATATATTACGCACAGAAAAAGTCATCAGATTCTTACGAAAGATAAATAACCATTCGTAATAGCGGTAAATTGATTATCTGTAAAGAACAGAAAAATGAAAACTCTTTAGCAGATAATACGCGCAGCTGACATAAAGCAATAATTCAGTTTAATTCGAGCAATTATTCTGTAGACTGAACAATAATTTGTTTTATAATTACGTATATTATCGCACGATTTACGATTATAATGAGCAGTAAAAATTTTTGCCGCTCCGTGTAATTCTTCTTTACTCATTACCCATTGTTACTTTTTTTTTCTTTTTTTTAAATAACACACGTACCCGCATTACATAAATATGTTCCGCCATTAACGAGAAGATAATGTTCTGGTTTCTTTATTTCTTTCTTTCGATCTCTCATAATTATGATGTTTTATTATTATTCCCTATTAGATATTTCCGCTTATCTAATTGTAAAAGGAAAAAGCGAAACATTTAATGCAATTGTTTTGTTTTGACTAAAATTTCAGTGATAGCATTTTAAACACTTTCTCGAAGAAAATATTTGTATTCTAGATTTAAAAGAAATGAATTTGATTGAAATAATATTCTGAAAATTGCTTTTACAGAAGTACCTGAATTTGAGGTACCGATGTATTTAATTGATACGGTTGTCTTCAGTCATACGTATCTTCATTTAGTCGAAAAAGTGCATTATGATCGTTTTATTTCGAATATAGTGCACTGTAAAAAAAGAATGTAAAATTACACTAGATATCATGTAAAGTTACAGTAAAAGTGTAAAAGCTAACCAATGAAATTGCTTCCATTTAAAAAGCAGCGATTTTATTGGTTAACTTTTACACTTTTACTGTAATTTTACATGATATCTAGTGTAATTTTACATTCTTTTTTTACAGTGTAAGTAGAGGTTTTAATCTTTACATTTCACTTTTCCGATTTTATGATTTTTCATCAGAAAACTGACCAACTTTACAGCCAAAATGCGCGGCCGATATTTTAACGGCCACAAGCGCCTATTCTCTTATTGCATTCGACCCTTCAATTTAAATCTGATTATAGGCACAGTAATTCTTGACGCAGGTAACGTTTATATCACTGCTTTCAAGTTGGGCCACTTCTAAACGCAAATGCGACCTTATCGCCCGGAACGGTCCGAAAGATAAGGTCACAAAATCGTAGCCGATTGACTCGCGGCTGAAACTTTTTGGGAAAGTAGCGTCGAGTTAGAGAAAGCGGAAACTGGCAATCCAGCGCGTTGATAGCGGTGACTCCGAGTGGCAAAGCGCCCTCGACGCTCGAAAAAAGGCTCTTTCAATCATTGGCTCACGTATGAAACTTTCAGCTAGTTGTTATTTAGATCAAACGAAAAATGCCACTTTGCCACAAATACGGTGAGTTTGTCGAGGAAGTGGAGGAAGTGCTCGCGGCTCACTGTTTCCAACCAAGGTTCGTAATTGTTAAAATATGATGAGTTATTATTTGTTAACAGTCTGCTGCGAGAGTTGATTGATTAGGTAGCCGTTTTTTCAATATTCTTGACGTTTTCAACGTTTATTAGCAAACGAAAATAAAATCTGATACACTTTTCTTCATACAAATAATAGTATTTTTTGGTTGGATAATTTTACAAAGAAGAATCTAGAATATTTTAATACCTGAGAATATAACTTTTTAAATTTTGATTACCTTTTTTTATTAATTTTTAATTTCATACAAATAATAGAATATTTTGATTGAATAATTTTACAAGAAGAATCTACAATATTTTAATACCTGAGAATATAACTTTTTAAATTTTGATTACCTTTTTTTATTAATTTTTAATTTCATACAAATAATAGTATTTTTTTATTCAATAATTTTACAAGAAGAATTTACAACATTTTAATATAACTTTAATTTGTGATAACCAAATTATATATGATCAATTTTCGTTTATGAACATACGTTGGAAACTATAACTCCATTTTGTTCAGGTGTTGAAGATGCTGTACCTGCACTAAATCGCCGCTAGTAAAACCACGATCAGCCGGTTCTCTAGCTTTATGTTATTCTAATAAAAAGTTTCGGGCACGAGCCAGTTGAACACAATTTGTGATCTTATCCCTGAAACTCCCAAATCCGAATTGAAATTCAGATTCGGCAGCCTTTTTTCCTTCCAGTCCTTAAGCCCTTCAGACCGAAATCTTTGGAATAAGGAAAACGTTACACAGTGCATTGATTCTTTTTTTGTTTCAATACAGTTTTAATTTTTTTCTTTTTTTACGTAAAGTAATAACTGAAAAAACTTTTCAAGAAGAATTTTTGGACTAATGATTTTCAACCAAAGAGAACAAAAGTTTATGGCCCGCGTGTAATAATTCGAAATGGTGAATTTAATTTTGTGTTCATTATTTACTTATTTCCTTCCATGTATTCCGAGTTTTTGTGTCAATAAGTAACAGTTTACCATTGTGTCGGGAAGAAAAATAATCCGAAGAAATTCTTCAGCAGATGTACAAGTATGGGCATGTTTCGTTGGATTCGTCTTTCATCCTGTCTTATAATTTCCTGGTTTTCTTTACAAGTGTAAATAAACATCAATAAATCGTTAAAGCAAAAATATCAACGTCGAGATTGGCAACAAATTACTAAATGCACTCCTTCTGTTTCACAGAGAGCCGCTCCGCCCAATTAGCGGTTAGGTCGAACTCGCTCCGTACTTTGTAGAAACTGCTTTGATCGTTCTCTATAGGCAATGGCAATTCGTTGTCGTGTCGCTTGCGTGTAAACGATCCTGTGCCATGACGAAAAATCAAGTGTTTTATAAACAAAAAAGTAAAATAAATAAATAAAAATGATCCTCATAAGTACCCAATTTCGCAATTTTTTTTCACTTATTTATTCCTTTATTTATTGAAATTGACTTTCAATTTTTGTTTCACTTCACAACTTTCCACAGAGAAATAACGTCGTGATGATTACATTGGTTATAGTTATGTCCACCACTTTTTTTAGTTATTCATTTCATGTGAATTTAATTTTCTTCAATTTTTTAGATATTGTAATTAAAACTCTAGTTACCAAGATCAATAACTATAGTATTCACGAAAATTAGCTACACACTCTAGTTAATGATGCCAACATTTTTTTCTGAATAAGTATTGAAAATAAATATGAAATATATAATTGTTTAACCTATAATATATTGTTTTCAACAGAATCAGTCCAACTGACGACCGACGGTCGGCTGTCAGTACTGGAGCAAAGTGAATTGATCTTTCAGAGTTATTATCAATAATTTTTATTTGGGATATTATCTTTTAAACTGCTCAATAAATTTTTATATGTAGAAAAAAAATGTATGAAAAATTATAGCTTGTACAATAAACCGCGCGGTCGTACCATCAAGTATCAAATTCGTTTATGCAGTCAAATGATGGAATAATTTTCAATGCATCATTTCTTTCCGCGTATATTTTATTCGAAGTGAAACTTCAATATAGTTTTTTTACCTCGGCGGTACATTTCCTCCTATGCTGAAACTCAATACATTTTATGATAACCTTTTCCACAATTCGTTCCTCCATCTCACAGTAGTCGCTGAAATTTAGTATTATAATTAGAAGAAATTAAATATTTAAACAACTTGTCAGATAAATCTACTTGAAAACAAAGAAAATTCTTTCATTAATTAATGCCTACCACTTTGACACAGGTTATCGACTTGTTCGTTTGGTCAAAGTTTTCCGAACGATAAATTTTTGAACGCCGCTTGACTTTTCATGGGCCAGTCGATAAAACCTGAGTTCAAAGAGACAGATAATGATAGCGCGGTTTCCATCGTTACGCAAAAAAAGGGGAAAAAACGGACGAAACAAAAAATCACGAATGATATTTCAATTGATAAAATAACAAGATTTGCCATCTGGTTAATCTTTGTTTAATCTTGTAATGTAGTTGAAGTTTCCAACGTTTATTAATCAACGAAAATTAATGATATATAATTTACTAACATAAATTGTAATGAGAAATGGAAAAATTATAATCTCAAACATTGACATATTCGAGTTTCTTCCCATAAAATTACCCAATGAAAAAGTACTATTACTTTTATGAAGAAAAGATGGAGTTGAAGTTTCCAACGTTTATTAATAAACAAAAACTAATTATGTATAATTTAGTTACATATATTGTAATCAAAAATGAAAAAATTATATTCTCAAAGATTGAAATATTCTAGCTCTTTCTTGTAAAATTATCCAACCAAAAAATATTATTATTTGTATGAAGAGCAGTATATCAGATTTTATTTTCGTTTACTAATAAACGTTGGAAACTTCAAACTCGTAATTTATAAACAACATAATTACGTACATTAACAACAACATACTTTTAGCTTAAACTATCGAAACAATTGTAACAAGTGAGTTACATTTTTTTTAAGAGCTCGAGTTTGATAATTAAAAGAAACACAAATGACAATAAAACTGCAAATAAAGGACGAACAGCGGCGGACGAAAGGGATGAGAAAAAGGTGCGGCTAATATGAGATCGAAAGCGGAAAGAGTGTCATAGGTTTTGCATTGTGTTTTTCACAATTCGCTTTTCGGAAGTCGTTATCAAGCCAGGTAGTGGCCGTCGTGTCCTCGGCCTTCGTACAAGGGGGTGGGGGGGGGGGGGGGGAGGGGGAAGTGGGGGCCGCCGTGGCGGCGGATGGGTTGTTGGCCTTTGTTTGTTTTGTCTCTTATACCCCTCTCCGGGCCCCCGGACCCCTCTCTCCCCCCTTTTCCCGCTTTCGGCTTG
>JABFOV010003070.1:0-17581 GCA_022817685.1 Aradophagus sp. ZL-2020 | reverse complement strand
CGCCAATCGATTCGTTCGCCTGCACGTGGTCCCGCTGCGATTTCTCGCATTCGCCGGTAACCACGGTCGTGCAAATGCAAATTCGACGGAACAAAAACTGTGCCCGTAGAAAATGCGAAATCTTCGTGAAAACAGAAATTCGTGACGTAAAAGTTATGGCATGTTTACAACATTACAGTATTTGTTGCTTGGCGTTCGACCGATTTCCTGTTTAAGGCTTTTGGTCTATAGCCATTAAAGACAACAACAACAACCGTACTTGTTGTAAATTGTATGATGGGATGTGACTTGAAAAACTGAGTTCATAAAAATTGCAAAGTATTCGTAAAAAGAGAAAATACCTTACACATTGCAATGTATTGGAACTTGAAAAACCAAAACCGTAAAAATGATGAATTATTTGTAAAGATTACATTGCAAATCATGTAAATTTATCACTTGTCGTAAGTTTGCGATAGATGGTGTAATTTTTAAATATTTCTTCATATTACATTTGAAAAAACGGAGAAGATAAATAACAAATTTTATATTTGCATTCAAAATTTATAAAATATTGATAGGACTACAAATATTATTTTATTTGATTTTATTAAATGAAGTTATAAATAATTGACAAATATATATCTTTTTCAGGAAAGGCGATGAAATTCATATGTGCGATCATACTTGGAAATTGATCACTTTGCATTCACTCAGCCGCGCGGTAAGTAACCCTATTGTGTTCTTCATCAATACTCTGTTTACCTTCAGGAAACTCTCCAGTGAAATGGCTTAAATCCGCAAATTATGATAAATCGGTACGATTCTTCGCTTAAAATATATTTTGTGTTTCTGAAGCAAAGTCAGAAAATATTCTTAGAACTTTTGAGTAATATTAATATTTATTAATTAATGTTATTATTCTGTATAAAATATGACAACAAATAGAGTTTTTCCATATCACTGGAAAGTGATCAGATTTCAACTGACTTTAATTTTTTTGTTTTTAATATGTAATATGTATAGTTCTGTGAATTCGTAAGAGATATTTTATGTTCTATGCCGAATGAAAAAATGAATTGGTATACTGTTCTACCACTTCAAAGTTTAAAAATTAAATAATATTTTAATTTATAAACTTACGAATTGGTGATTAAAGTACGGATATTTAAGAAAAATTCAAGAAGTACTAAAATAACGTTTTACATTTTGAGAGAAATCCTCGATTCGCACAAGAGAAATATACCCTTATTCTCTGTATTCAAGTTATGAAAAAATCATACAATTTTTGCCAAATTGCTTGCCAATATCTTGACATGACATCAGTAAAACTTTCTTTTTTCATTTCAACTATTAATTTTTTAATAAACGATTGAACAGAACAGTATTCTCCAATATTACACTCAATATAAATCATTGCTACAATGTTGTAAGACGTAATTCTACATTGATTTCCATTAATAATTATATATCAACGATACTTGGTGTAATTTTACAGAGTTTCTCAATTTTTTTAATAGAAATTTAGTAACTGATTTTTCTTACAAACTTGGTAATATAATTTGAAAAAAATGAAAGATCGCTTTGAAAAACAATTTCTTTATTCAATTATTTACGTAGCTATTTTCACTTTCCATTCAAAAATTTTTTTCATCCGCGTGCTATATTTTGTTCTTTCAAATTATTAGTTGTTTTAAAAGTCAGTAACTTTTTCCGCATGTGTATTATCTTACAGCGAAGATGACACTCGATTATAATTTTCATTTTTCGTCGTCGGATTGATACATTTCGTTTTGAATTTGAAAACTATCGCCGGCTGGATAGTTTTTCGCGTAAATATGTATGAAAATTTCCGCGAGTCCTAATGCAGGTTTTTTCCGCGACAGTGTGTCGCGGATCTTGTATATCCCGGCGCGATTGAATGCACAACGAATATGCACATCCGTTTCTCGCACCAAGGCCGCCTTCTCCCTCTCTCCTACTCCTTCTTCGTCGGCATAAAAGTCGATCGTGCATTCGCGCTTAGACCAAATATTTCTTGGAAAAAGTCACGAGAAAAATGCACCTCGACGGTGGATGCAGTTTCGCCGAGCTCGGATCGTATTTTTCCCGATGAATATTTTTCTCGCAAAATGAGCGCTGTAATACAAGCATAAATCATCCGGAAGGGAAATTTATATAGAAGAATACATAATTTTTGGACTGAAATTAGAATTAATTCGAACGCAATTACGTAGAAGTGAGAATTTTTTCATTTCGCGGATGTCTGATTTGTTTTGATCGTGAATTTGCGATTTTTACTTTACGAAAAAATGTTGGAAGGGTAGGAAGGATGGGGAAGGAACTTAACAGAACGAGAACAAAAAATTGTAGTTTGTTTGATCTGATAGAATCATGAGTCGGAAAATTGATTTTTCGTTTTGCTCGCGAAAAAGGTCCGTTTCATATTAGAAAAAAAATGAAAGAACATTTTCGTTGTAGTGGAAAAATTGTCATCACAGGACGATAGGTAATAAGGTCCTGATGACGTTTGAAAAATGTTTCTATTTTAGATCTGAGATCGTTCAATGCGTGTATATTTGTTATTGATACATTGAGAAATGTCAGTAAACAACAATCTAAAGCAAGAATGACATAGATAAATGATAGCATATTTTTTTTATAAAACATTTTTTCTTGATGTGAGATATACATTTTTAAATATTCATTATCAAGAAGTCAGGTAGGTAAAATAGGTAAAATAATGTAAAGTTTAAAGGTAAGGTAGGTAAAATAATGTGTAGTTTTTCACTATTTTATTGCTTTTGTTCAAATTGCCTGGTTTAAAATGGACGCATATAATTGTCCAATTATTATAATTGTCCAATCGCTCATTTTGACACCCTAAACGAAGACTAAGCTATCTCAAGTTTTGGTCGAAGACTATGCCATCTCAAAATTTCCTACTTTAAAATACATGTAAAATTTTGAGATGGCATAGTCTTCGACCAAAATTTGAAATAGCTTAGTCTTCGTCTGGAGCATCGATTTATTAATGCATCGATTTTTTTATGAAGTAATTTGAGTTAGTAAAAGTTAAGAAGTATACGTAAAAAATACTTTACTCATTGTAACACTTACAATATATAGCGTAATTTTTACATATATCTTGGTATTTTTATGAACTTGTTTTCTCACTTTAATCAAAAATATTTACAGTAATTGAAATTCATGATGCAATTTTTAACGTGATAAAATAACGCATTTACTTCGTTAAAAAAAAAAAAGACAAATAATTTGACTCGTTGAAACGTGCGAAAGAATTTTGAAAAAGACTGGAACATAATTTCCCGTGCGCATAACCGTAAATTACTCGGAATTTACAAATACCTCATAATGATGGCTTGATGTGGTTATGATTACGCATCTGGCGGTGTATTATTTTAAATCAAATACGTGACGCACTAATCAAAGGACTCCCCTGCTGAGTCTCGCGACGAGACTTTTGAATCGGTCGCCGTATTTTATTATTCCACGCGGCAGCTAACAAACTCAAAAGCGTGTTTCAGTAATGATTACCGGTGTTTTACATAATGACATAATTGATTCGAGATTATACAATGTAATTTGAATTTCCCTTTCGTGGATTCGCGTTCTTTTCCCTTTAAAACATTATACAATTTATTAGAACAAAAATTTATGGCTTTAAATTTTCGATTAAAACTGTAATAAAATCAAATTACTAGGGATTATCAATTACAAATAATTAGAAATATTTTTCAAAAGCAAAGAGGTATGAAGAGTTCATATAAAAATTAATTTTCTTAATTTGTGACCACGTGTCTGATGATATTTTCTTTAATGTGGACAAAATGGTTACTTTATGCACTAGTGCAAAGATTTACTTTCCTTGTCAGTGCAGTTAACGAAAAGTGTTGGTTTATCATGTGAATTATCCCACTTGTTATTAATTATTTCATTGTGAATTATTTACACATAAATTAATATCCGGAATAATGGATTATCGTTCGGTTAAATTTGTATATAAGGCTTCATCGTAAATATCAGTATCCATCACGCGTGCGGCTTCGTTCGGTAAAGGTAGTTGCAAATTGTACGAAACTCTGCATTAACTCTTCTTCTGGCAGCATTCCATTTATCGACAGAAGTGATGCAGCCGTTAGCAAGCATGAGCGGCTGCACACTTGGCATCCTCTGAACACTTCTTACCATTTTTGCGACTTTTAACAGTGGGTTTGTTGAAACGAAACAAAGTAAACTACGGCCATCCATCACAAACGATGCGTTAGGTTACGTTTGTTTCGACTGGTATATCTTTGTTAAGTTTACTTGGCTGAAAAATCAACATAAATTTTAGAAAAAAAACACTCAAACTTAGATGAAAACAAAAATCAATTTGATATTAAATATCACCATTGATTTTTTTGAGATTAATAACCGATCATATTTTATAAACCAGAAACTATTAATGTACGTTACGTACATAAATACCATTGCATTGAATTTAAATCAATATCCGAACGTTACGATCAAAAACTTGATATCAATGATATTCGCGCATCACGCGATTAAATTAATGAACAGGTCGGTTTTAATTTTTTATCCCGCTGTAAACAAAAGATCGCACGAGAGGATCCTTGTACCATCCTATAACCAACATTAACATATTAAATACCACTAGCAGTTCTTTCAACTAACTCGCAACAAGATAATTCTTTTGTCCCGCTAGTCGCGTTCGTCATTCCGAATGACGATCACGTCAATCTTGCCGACCCTATTAAGCTCGCTCCCGAATCGACCGAAGAAACGTTGACCATCGCCGACCGTTTGATTATCGACGGGCAGAGGCGACATAAAATATTCAGCAATTCCTACGAAACAAAACAAGCTCGTTGGAATTCCACCGGCGGACAAATTGAATTCAAACGAAATCCATCGGCCGGTCCTTTTAAGCCAGTTAAAGTCCGGCCGAGATCGGCCATTTGCATCGGGGTCCGGCCCCGTGCAATTATGCTAACTCATAATCCAGCCGATCGGCCGACAAAAGGCCCACGGATCGCGCGATGACTCGCCAGCGCCTTCCTCTGATCTCAATTACCGTAGCCTCCTTCGTTTTCCTTTTTTATCTCCCCCCGCCCCCTCCGCTTCCTCCGTGAAAGAAGAGTAGAAGGGCGCTCGAGCGAGGGGCGACTTTCACGCGCCATCTACAGATGGCGCGTCGCGTGACTTGGAACAAAAACTCGCTAATTTGGCAAAAAACGGGAGAAAAGGAGAATGGAAAAAAACAAAGCAAGGGAGAGAAGAAAGCCAGAGAGATGTCGGCGGACAGCGTCGCTTTTGAATGCGTATTCCATCTCGTTAAAAATTTTACGACTCTCCACTTCGCGCCGTCTCGCGTTCGTTCTTTCGTCTTTTTTTTTGCCGTTTCCCCTCTGCGTCCCGTTCCCCCTTTACTTCGCGCCTATTCTTCCGGCAACCTTGCTCCGGGCAGAAGTCGTCGCTTAAAGGCGACGAGAGGGGCGATTACGCGCAGTCGAAAGTGGCGACGACTCGCTTTGTACACTGCCAAGCGAAAGTAATGGCGAATCGGCAAATGGAACGCAATTCGATTGCCGCGAAAGTCAAAGGAATCGAGCTGATATCGTCGAGGGGCCAAGCGCGATTGTAACGACCAATCGACCTTTGACCTTTAAAGTCGCTACAGACGTCATGGTTCGGGGTACAGTCGCTTACTTTGGGCGAGGGATTGTTTGTGTTGTACTAAAATATGAATGGGTCGTGGGGATTGAGCATATAGATGTACATTTTTTTTTTTTTGGTTTTTAAAGAAACCATGTTTTTTTGGCTTTTAAAGAAAACATGTCTTTTTCTCGGGGGCGGAAGTCTGTTTTCTCAAGATATACAGAATTCAAACTTGTGAAGATAATTAAATTAATTCATTACACTTGTATTAAAAAAAAAAACAGTATTTTTTATCACTCGGGAGTTAAACAAAATACTGTATTTTTTAGCTTTGTGCGGAAAAACTTGTTAGCTTGACATACTTCCATTACACAACATTTTAATTTTCTCATTATGGAAAAACTTTTATTTTTTAACACAGTTAAAAATTCAATACAGTTTCATGGGTGCAAATTTCATTGGAGATTTGTGAAATGGAAATTTAAAAAGAAATGGAAATATAGCTCAGGTAGAATATGTGAAGGCAGTTTTACAAATTTGAGTAGAAAACGGCGGAAAAAGGAGCTTGTTTAATTATCAGCGTTAATTACGATCGCGCATTAGCATGATTCGCGTCTTTAACGTGTTGATGAAGTCGACGTACGAAAATGAAAAGGCCGTTTTATTTATTAAGCCGTCAGGAGTCGACATAATTTACAATGGTCGTTGGTTCGGTCGGTCGCGACTTTCCGTGTTAGCAGGCCATATCAATAAAGCCGGTCGAGTGTGTGTATAAATCAAATTTTCATTATTTTTTCCACGCGGGCATATATTATTGCGCGGAATGAAATTTTTAGGATTGAATAAAAGTTTATCAAGCAAATAGAGTTGTTGCTATTTATCGTCAATTACTGATAAATAATGAAGTGCGGTAGCGCAATCGTCGGTGAATTAAAAATACATACTCGACAAAATTTGTTGATTTGGTGTTAGCAACACAATTTAGGATTGCAAAATTCAACCATGGACAATTATTGAATATGTTATCATAAATTGAATTTATTAATTTCATATTGTACAATTAGTATCTATTTGTTAGTTGTTGTATATTAATTGATCAAGTTTGCACTTTTTAAAATTATTCGTGTAAGTGAATGTACAAAGTATTAAACCTACATTAATTATATTTTCAACTCTTTATTTCAAGTCTTGCACATAAAAAGTATGAACAAAATATTACGTCTCAAAATAAAATAAGGAAAGTAATATTATAAAAAGGAAAAAAAATATATCGACTTATTAACGAGTCGATATATAAAATATATATTAAATAGTCGTTAATTTTTTACTAAAAGATAGTTAAATAGAGAGTCCAAGGTTTTTTTCTTATATACAATAATCCAAATTAAAATAATTTATTCATCCTTCATACTATTAAAATCAAAGCACGTCGATATTGTTCATTTTATTACAGCCTACGCTTCGTAACATTTCGCGAATACATATCCTGTTTTTATTTACTTTTTCGTCCGTTGCGGAAGTTTATCGGTGGTGCGAGAAGATTCTCCAAGAAACCTTTTGTGCAAAATTTTATGGCTTCGCGTTGTAAGATCACGCACGGCGTCTGTAAGATCGCGAACGTCATCTCTTTATACCGTAACATGTCCTGAATCCGGAAATTCGATATAGTCACCTGGCACGCGCCGCATAAATCCACAGGAAATTGCGGCTTTGGCAGACTTAAAAGAAAGACAAAGCCTTTTTCAGTTTTCGCTTATAACTTCTACTGTTTTACCTGCGGGAATAAAGGCGCTACGCGCAACACCGTTTACTTCAAATTGATTGATTCTCCGATTTTTCTTTGCCGATTTTCTTTTGCGGGTAATCAAATACCAATCCCTTTTATCATATGATATATATGTCATTATTATTAATAAAAGCGTAACAATTATACACATAAAGGTAAAATTTATACTTTTATTATCAAATATCAAAATATTTATCATACTATTCTCTCTTTAATTTTAATCAATAAATATACAAGCAAGTATTTCAGAATCATTAATGTCTTATGATTTTATAAATTGAATCATGATTGTTTTCATTATTATCACTACTTCATCACTGAGAATGAGAAAATTATGCTTGTAGGAACATTATATTTTTGAGATTACTTTTCCATTTTGCATATATAATTTCGTATGTATAATCGAACATAATTGAAAAACAAATCTATAAATACGAAATCTTTAACGAAATCATCAACAATTCGCCGCCGCAATGAATTTTGTCAATACAATTTAAAAATTGAAACAGTAGAGGTTGAAAGTCTTTTGAAAGATTAAAAAAAAGCACCTTTGACGTGTTTTAAAATCTATTCATCGGAGCTATGAAAAGTTGAAACAATACGTCGACAGTCAACATTGGAAGACTACTCAAATAAGTCGCCACGTTTGCGGAAACGCTTTCAAGTCACGTTTTTCGTTGCGAGGCCTGGTGTATCCACCGTATTATTCCAATTAATTATCGCATGTTCCGCGCATTATTGCGAAACATCGGAGCCCGCAATGAAAAGAGGCTCGCGCGGTGGGTTCAGTCGGGCGTTTTGCCCGCGTCATCAAAACATGAAAAGCTATTGAAACGTCATTCAGTTAGTCGAAACCCCATTGATACACAATCCGCGCGACGTTTTAGCAGCCGTGTAAACGAAAATTATCGCGTCGTCGTTCAATTCGTAGGTTCATAGGGGCGATTTGTTGCTCGAAACGTAGGTCGACCTTTGCTCCGAGGGATACAATTTTTTTTCTTGAGGGAGTGAGGGCAAACGAAAATAAAGAAGAAACAAATTAAGAGAAAATTTTGGTGTTAAGGTATTGCTGTATCAGAAAATGTGTAAACTTTTTACAATTCGATACCGATCAATGCTGAATCATGTACAAGAAGTTTGCAACGTTTATTTGCAACGGATTCCAAAGTCCATAAATTTTCAATCGAAAAAGGTATACTTTTAACGAAAAAATTATTTGTTTCATTTTATATCGCGCTGATATAAATTTAAATTTTGATTCTTCTTATCGATGGACAAAATGATATTTTATCAAAAATTCGTTGCAAATAAATGTTGCAAACTGCTGAATCACAGTTTTTCATTTATTCAGGGTAAATATGGTTGGAATTTTTCACACTGATGAAATAAAATTGATATGGTATTTCTCTTTTCTACGAAACATTTGATTTTTATGTACGTATTAAAGATTAATTAATCGTTAATTAAATTAATCGTATTTACAGTTTCATATTTTGAATCTAGAAGAAATCAAATGATGAACAACAGTTTAAGTAAAACACTTTAAAATATTTTCGATCGTTAAAAAAAAAAGATTACAATCTGAATTACATGTAAATGTGTCCTAAAGGGACTGCAAAAGTGTTTGAAAATGAAACGTTTGTTTTTGTGGCATGAAAAGAGTATAAAAAAGAAAGATCGAATGCAAGAAGGAGAAAACGTGGACGACGAAAAGGCAGGTATCGGAGGAAAGAAAAAGACGAAGGAAAGAAAAGGGAGATGTGGTGGTTGGGCTGTAAACGTGTTAATCAGCGGGCGTTAAAGATGGGCCGAGGATTCTTTTCCGTAATCTTCTGGCGAAAATTGCCGAACACGCCGGAGGGGGCGCTCGTCGGGCCGGCTCGACCAATGGGCGCTCGCGCTCGGCAGGCGCGCTCTGATTTCTTTAACATCTCAAGGCGTACATTAATATTCCGTAGCGCCGGCAGAATGCAAATTTTCGAGGCTCTTCGGCTCGCGCTCCACTCGAGTATTGGCCTAGTCGCGATATCGCGCTTCATCCTAGTACGCCGATTCCAAATTGCCATCGAACAGGCGATGCTAAATCTTCGGCCTTGTTAGCTTTGCTATTGACAAGCTTCGGTCCGCTTAAGCAGTTACGTCCGCCGCCGTCAACTTATCTTCGCCGGATTAGCTAAATGGCCTTTCTTTCAATCTGCCTCAAGCGGCCCGCCTATTATTCTAATGAGGTTACAATAATAGGTGAATCGTTAATTGATTGAAATATTGTGTTTTTCGGTGATTGATTACCATGTCGTTCTGGTTGAACTGTCTTTGCTATTTCGTTAGTCGGAGTAAAAGATTTTTATGTAAAAAATCTAGAGACAATGAAAACAAAATATAATTCTAGAAAGAGGAATCGATCGAGTGAACGAAGTTTATTTCTCAAGAATACGATTGTCAATTTTTGCGAATTGTAATACTAATCAAATTTTCAACAAATTCCAATTTTTTGACAATTAAAAGTAACTATTGTTGCAATTCAGTTTGTTTGTTCATCTAAATGTTCGGACAAACTTGAGCACGATTTCTCCGCAAAGATTTTTAATTGATATATGACTACAATTTGCCTATCGTAACTAAAATACCTTGTCAATATTTGACCGGCAAATCTTCGTATACAAAGAACAATCCGTTTATGACGAGTCGATCAATCTTCTCTCCGCTTTATAACAGCTCATGGCATATGAAAACGACAAAAAGATATTGTTACTGTCACGGAAATCATTTTTTGAAGAATATTCTATTACCATCCTGAAAACTGTTAAAAAATTATACTGGCATTTGTCATCAAAACAGCTTCTTTCTTCATTCGTCGACTTTACCGTACAACGTAGCTAATGATACGGTAACGCATATACATCCTCGTTGCGTGGAATTCCTCAGCTCCCCAGGCGCGACTCGTTTTCGAACAACTCCAGCTCTCGACGTTTTTCTCGCCGAATAATCATAACAAATGGCCGCGACACGTCTTATCGAACGGGGCCACCGTCGCGAAGAAAAGTCACAATTGAATCAATATCCCGACGCCGGCGTGCCGGCGATAAATTGCAAATGAAGTGTCTATTAATTTGCCGATTAATAGAGTTTATCGAGGCGAGCGTCTGCGCCGGCGGCGGGCGCTTTGAAGATGGCGCGATCGTCCGGATGAATTTCTCATCGCTGCCCAAATCCACGGATCATCGCTCGAGGAGCTCTCGTACGCGCGAAACGTCGCCCCCCCCCCTTGCGCCCAAACTCCATTACGCCCTTTTAAGAAAGTAATGCGATTTGCTTGCTCGATTTAATTCCCGTCGGCCATTATCGCTCAGTCGACTTTAATTCCTCGTCGAATATTTAAAGACGGGATTAATTATACGCGTAAGTGAGCCTTCATTGAGAAAGCGCCGCTGTCACATCGTCGACGTCTTGGCGCCGCTCGCCTACCGATCCTCCTTTCACTGCACCAGTCGCGATCGCGCGCGCGCCCTATCAATAATTGGACTTGCCGTATCGATCGCCCGATTTGTCGGATTAATGCGCGTCGCTTTTGCAGTTTTTTTCCCCCTTCCTTTTTTTCTTTCGATCGCCAATCTTATTGCGATGATTGGGTGCAATCGTCCGGACGGCAATCGACAAAGATTTTGTGGCTGCGCGCGTAGAAAAATATTAATTCGCTCGAGAAATGATATCCCGACCTCGAGGTCCTGACAGGCTTCAAGAAGTCAGTCACGCTTAATTGGATTTCGCTTAAACGCACGGTAACCGTTCGGGGGAGAGGAGGGGGAGGCGTAAAGCGATCGGACAAAGCTACCGGGTTATTGAATATTTCGGCCAGGTGATTGGAAATGTTGTGCCCGGTTAAACTGCTTTGATTGAACGCGCGAAAAAATGATTGCCTTCGTGGAAACCTTACGCGACATTTCGGGTCGAATGGCAGAACCGAGTGACTTTGATTTAAGCGGTGTCAAAGGTAATAATTGTTCGTATGGAAGAATTTTTGAGGATACGTTTAAAAATATGCTGAAATACGTTGTGGGGATTGATAACACGGAATTATTATTCTTTTCTTAGGTAGAACGAAACATATGTGTCATATGTATAGACAGCGTGCGTGTTTCTAAACACAATAAACAAGACAAAGAGAGATTTACGTTTACATGAATATCTGTAATAAAGATGGACAAAGGAACGCACGTTGTCTATGATGCATAGAAATTTCGCAAAAAATTGAAAATTTTCGAATGTCTTCCAAATTAGTTAAATTTTGGTAAAACGCATTTCTCTGGATCTCAGAAAGTACATCTACATGAAAATTAGACGTAAATGTCGAAAACTAGATATGATATATTTCTATTCCCGCCGAGTAACTTCTCTGACGAGTTTTTCATCTGCCATATCAATTGTAAATCAATTGTAAATATTTTGTTATATATTTTTTTTGTTAAGTTCACTGTTGTTGCAAATTAATTTGCAATTTTTGTTTTATAAAGGGCGGGAAAAGATAAAACGATAATATATGATCGCAGTGTTTCGAAAAATACATGGCGAAACGAGTTTTTCTACAAAAATTAAACTTTTATTAAATTGACTTTGCTTGAGATGGCCTTATTACTTCGAACCCTTATTTACTGGAGATAAAAAATAATAACGTTGAAGCACGCGCGCACGCACGTTTCCTTGAGAGAAAACATTAAAACGCTTAACATATGTTACGACGTGTAAGATACCATAATTCAACTCGTTCACAGTACGGACCATGTACTTGTTAATCAAGTGAAAAGCGTTACAAAAATGAATCTCTTGGACGTCGAAAAATAATATGATGCGAGTATTTCTAGTAATAATTAAACTCAGCCGAGAGCTCTCCTTATGTTATTGTTTCTGCAACGTGAATTTCACTTTGCCCCTTGTCTTTGGTGTCTGAAATACCTTATATGAGTGGCAAGGGTTGAAGATAAAAGAAGTCTGCTGTGAAAAAAAAAAAAAAAATATAAAGAAAGAAAAGAAAAAGGAACAAAGTTTCATCAAGTTAAAGTGCAACGTTATTTTTTGGAGGTAAAATATTTCAAGTATAAAATTGAAAGCGCAATAAATGGTTATACAAATAAGAAGCAAATACTAACAAATACTATATATATATGAGTGTATGTATGCAAACAATTCTTCAAACACAGATCAGTTTTACGCGAGGATATTTTTTAAATATTAACATCAGACTTGTTTTCCTTGTAAAGTTGAATGAAAATAATCAGTAAAATATTTTTTTTGCTTAGAGTCACGGGATCAAGTGTATCGTAATCACATTAAATTTATTTGTAATTAAAAAACGTAAAACAAATAATTCTTTCACCACACAAAAACGTCACAAATTTTCACTCATCAATTATACATATGAAAAATGCGCTTTAAAATTCTTTACTCGCCTTTGCATAAAAAATCGTATCCGGCTGGCGGGACGGCAAACAAACAAATACGAAAACGCGATCGAAAAGTCGCGGACGGCAATTAGAAAAATGCCGTCGAAAAATCCGGCGGCGCATTTACATTTCCAGCCGACGCGAGGTGTTTTTGCGAAGGGCGCGATTTGAATATTCCAATTTTTTTGTCCGTCGTTATCATAAGTTACCGCTGAATAACAAATGGTTTTCCGGACGTACGAGACCACGCGCACCTACGCCCCCCCCCCCGTTCCCCCCTCAGGACAAGCCGTTCCGAGGATGAAATTGCACACTGGCGAGTGAATTTATATCGCCGACGGCCGATATCATTCGGCGCGCAAAAAGTCGCGACTCGATGCGCCGGGATAAATTCAGCGGCGTAACAACCTGTCCGCTCTCATTACGCTCGCGAGCGGCCGTGCATTTGCGCCACTTAACGACACGTCTCCATAGAACATAGGAGCCTAATTAGGCCAGTTGGGCGTTTCTTCGTGGAATACGCCAGTCAAGATACTTGACCGAGCGTGAAGCTAAGGAGTGGCGAGATTTCCGAGCTGTCTTCGCCGGCTAAAAGTAGCGTCGCGCCAAACTCTCGTTACAGTTTGCATCATAATTGGGCTCGTAAATACGCGTAACGAGCCGAATATTGACGGGCTATTTCTGGACGCGGCTGTCGAATTCTATCGGCTCGAGTAACGACGACCGCGCGCTCGTCGGTGTCGTTGGTTATTTTTGGGCCGCCGTGAAGACGAAAATGCAAGGGTGTAAAAAAGCGAAGTCGATGTAAAATTTACGACTTTTGATCGAGGTTTTTCGGTTTAAAAATAACGTGCTTGTAAGCTGGCAATTTTATGTCGACATCGTTGGGGAAATATTTGATCCGAGTTGGATAAGGTATTATAGATTTGCCCGCTGCGATACGGTTTTGATTTGGCGCGAAATTGGTGAATTTATTTTTATTGTGATAAACTTCACGCATACGTGCGAAAAGTTTGTTACGAGTGATCAAGTTATGTCGATCCGGTATGCTGATGTGTTAATGCACAATTTCAAATTTCGAAACCCTTTGGTATTTGATATTCACGGGAAAAAAAAATCAGTTTGAAATAGCACTGAAATCGATGCTAACCTCTAAATGTTAATTCAAGATTTTCTCATGTTGAAACAGCATCAGAAAATTTAGGCTCAACATCAATCGCCGTTGGGTTAACAATTTTACACTTTAATTGAACATTTTAAAGGTTAACATTTTCTCCTATGCTGTCACGAGATACCTAAATGCTGTTTTAATTTGATTTTTTTTCCAGTGAAGGGTGTAAATGTCAAATACGCTGAGTGATAACATTCAACTCTGCGGGCTTTTTTAACCGACATGTTTTCGGTACTTATCGCGCAGTCTATTGGTTCAAACAAGAGCAGTTTTATGAATGTTTTTTTGCTTCCTCAAAAGTTTCGTTTTTCCCATTAAAATCAAAGCCACCTACTTTAGCCACAAGCTACCTGAAAATATCTATAGTTTTTCAACACATTAAATATTTTTCCGCTGGTGTTACTTATCAATTGTCGATTGAAATAAAAGAACGTTTGGCGTGACAAGCGAGTTAAGGAACGTGAAACATGTTTATTTCAGCGGCTTTGTTCCTTGCATGCGAATCGCGGATTATTTTTCATTTTTCAACCTGACGCCGCTCTCATTGTTTTGCAATAAAGAAACCGCGATATCGAAGTGCGCGTGGCTGTCGTTCACGTGTGACACTGTGATAGACTATTTCCTCTTCGAGGCGATGCATTGATACCGCGCACATATCATAATTGTGCTATCATATTTCGTATCGTTGGCCCGTCAAGATGTAACGTTCGTGTTATCGAACGCATGCGTTTTTTGTCATTGCGAAAAAGTGAGGCTCAAAAGCGATCCGATTGATCGATCTTCTTTACGCAAAAAATCGATTGATAATTGGGTTTAAATTGGGTAGATTTATTTCATTGTGATTAAATGAAGAAAAATTGATAAATAGAATAAGAAGAGTAATGATCTTTAAAATCCAATGCGAAAAAACAATTGGGTCAAAAATGTCACTAAATTGGCGACAGAGTTAACACTTACCACACTGCCATTAGACAAAATTGAGCCAGCCTTGTATTCCGATTTTGCTGGAGATTAGAATGTTCATGTCGTGAAACGTTCTCGAAACAGTACAGTTTAGCTACCAAAGTCTCACTATCAGAACCCTCTTAAAACAATCTTTTTGAATTAAAATGTGAAATCTTGAGTCAACCTAGAATTTATCTTGATTATTCGCCACGATTAGTAAATTTTGAGTGAAGATTTAGATAGTCTTACACATTATACATAATGTTTCAAAAGAACTGAATGTTTACACAAAATTTAAAATCTTACCTCAAGATTACGAAGTGAATGTCGGAAGACTCGATCTTAAATTTATACATCAACATCTGAAATATCAAATTTAATATTAGTAACAATTTATCTCAGTTCATTGTAGAGACTTTTAAGTTGTCGGTTCAGGATAAAACGATTACATTTATTTGCGAAATCAAGTTTGAATAAACGATCATTTAAAAAATAATCGGTTCCATTAATCGATGTTTGTTTCACAAATTGGGGCATTACCGTTGCAAACGCCGTTGCTCGTTATGTGTTATGAAAGAATCGCGCGATTCTTTCTCGCAGGGTAATGATGGCACGCAGCAAAGCAACAAAGGCAAAAGTTTTTGCTGCGAAATCAAATAAAAATTACATTCAAAAGCATGCGAGGAGGAAGCGCAAAGAGTCGGAAGCGAAATGAAGAGCAATTTCGCGGTACTCGAAGCCTTTTCGGGGGGGCGGAGTAATAAATTTTGCATTTACGTGGCCCCTTTGCCACGCGAAAAAGTAAACAAGTAACGCACGGTTTTGGTGCGCCGGCTGCGTCGCTTCTTTGAGGCCGACTTTACCGCCCCGGGGGCTTTGATTGTGCAACGCGGAAATCTTGCTCGACTGTTCCTCAAACCCATATATTCAGCGTGTAGGCGGCACGCGGGCAAAAAACCACAATCACGAACTGGGGGTGTGTTTCAATCGCTCCTTTTTTGCTGGAGCTTACGCGCTAGGTGGCACTGCGCGTAATGCAATGCCCGATGCTCGGCACGCTTTTTTCCGCTCGCGGTACATGACTCCTCGAAATTAAGCCCCCCACCTCAAAATTCAAATTGCGGGTTAAAGTATGTCCCAGATATGGGATGTGGAGCACAAAGAATTTCTTTGTATTTGCTTGAATTTTATTCTTCGTATTCAAACATCGTTACTAAGTTGGCTCATATTTACTGAATTATATGTATGATCGTGTGAAACAAGAAAAAGGTACAATGTAAGAATTTGTTTTAATCTACAGGATTATAAGTCCCGAATAAAAAATTTGTACGGCTGAATAATACCAAAAAATGTATCTAATTTCATACACATGTAATTTGCATACAAATAGAGAGAGAAAGACAAAAGTATCGTAATAAATCCCGTTAGTAAAATAGTAAATGAAATAAGGTAAACAGTAAATTGTAGAAAAAATTAAAACTTTCAGAAATATTACATCATTTTTTACATAAAAATATGGATATTCCATACATGGTATGTTACATGTAATGGAACTTTTCGAATCGATTGTAAATATATAAATTTCATTCAGTCATTGTAACCTATAATTGGTTAAATTTTACGCATAAAACGGAATTTTTTATATTTCACGGAATTGTTACATGTCGTATGAAAAAATCTCTTAAAATTTCGGCATTCCTATTACTCTAAAATTGACGTGATGTTACGTATTCTTTTACGTCGTAGTCATTTTTTTGCTAACTTAAAGCTTTCAAAAATGATGAACGAATAATACCGAAAGCTAAAAATACCGTTATATTTTGGTATATTATACTTTTTTATGTCACTCTCATAAATGGTAAAATCAAGTGATTACGTTGTTTATTTTTACACACATTATTGATACAAATATAAATAATAAATTTGATTTTTTTTTCTTGAAATGCAGATGTCACTTCAGTAGATTCGCTGGAGTAGATTTACACATATTTATAATTGTTCACATAATATTTATTTTTTCGTTTACAATACATATGACTTTTTGTTAAGTTTGAGATTGTTAACAATAATTTCGTCAAACGTTTCTCCATTAACTTAAATTAACTTCTCTTTCGTCTACAAATGACAAATGACGACCGATGAAACAAAGCGTTTACATAACTAGGCGTGGTTTAAGGTTCATTCGCTTGTTTGCGTGTGTTGTTTGAATCGCGCACGCCAATAGAAATCAAATGCACGCACGCGAGCGATTTCGTGTGAAATTTTTAATGAGCATGTTTTATAGGGTTCTTGCATATAAACAAATTGTGATGTACAAAAACTTGTTTATAATCGGTTGGATATCTTTCAATCATTTTAATTTAATGAAAAAATGTACTAACTTTATAATTCTATATATTTTTACAATTTTCATCAAGTGATGAGCGTTGAAACAATTATTACAAACATACAGCACACGGGAAAAAAAAATCAGTTTAAAATAGCACTGAAATCGATGCTAACCTCTAAATGTTAATTCAAAATTTTCTCATGTTGAAACAGCATCAGAAAATTTAGGCTCAACATCAATCGCCGTTGGGT